>BOPN01000828.1:185000-205000 GCA_017312705.2 Penaeus japonicus | reverse complement strand
TTTTCACTCCAGTCTCCTCATTCCCCTATGACATAATCTCAGCCCGAGACGGTCGAGCAAAAACGACCCATGGCAGAGGCCTTAATGCTGTGTTTATTTGTTTGTTTTTTTGGTTATTCTTGTTTTATTACGGGGGAACCTTCTCCTGGGCTTCAGTGAAATGGGAATTGGTATTACAGATATGGTTAATTAAGATGATGTGTACTCTGATATGTCATGATATGAGTTTGTAATGATGAGTGATGTTGTTGTGGTTGTTGTTTGTGCGTGTGCGTGTGCGTGTGCGTGTGCGACTGTGACTGTGGCTGTGCATCTTCCAAACTGTGCGAATGTTTTCTTTCAAATCAACTTGTTAATTGTGACGTTAACTGCATGGACGTGACTTTCTGAGCTCGTGATAAGTGTTCCAAGTTCTCTCATTATGCTCCCTCACCCTGCGCTCTTGTTATTTTCTTTTTCTTCTTCTTCTTCTACTACAACTACTACTTGTTATTCTGTATCTTTTAGATTTTGATCTTTTCCTCCTCTTCCTCCACCTTCTTTTTGTGCCTTTAATCCCCCCCCCCCTCTCCTTCCTTTCCTCTCCCTCCCCCCTTCCTCCTTTTCTCCATTCTCCTCCATTTCCTCCTCCTCCTCCTCCCCTTCCTCCTCCTCCTCCCCTTCCTCCTCCTCCTCCCCTTCCTCCTCCTCCCCTTCCTCCTCCTCCCCTTCCTCCTCCTCCTCCTCTTCCTCCTCCTCCTCCTCCTCCTCCTCCCCCTCCTCCTCCTCCTCCTCTTCCTCCTCCTCCTCCCGAACAAACTCACTGCCAAGGTAAACAGTTCAGTCTTCCCTTCCAACAGAGCAAGTCTTCTTCGCAAAGATCGGATGGCTGTTATGTGTGTCTTGCTAACGTTTCCGTGTATTGGATGTGGGCGTTGGAGAGAAGGAGAAGATGAGGGAGGGAGGAGGGGAGAGTGGGAGGGAGGGAGGAAGGGAGAGGGATGGGAGGGAGGGAGATGGGAGGGAAGGAGGGAAGGGGGAGGATGGAAGAAATAGAGGAAGTGAAGTAGGAAGAAAGAGAGAAACGGAGGAAGAGAGGAGGAAAGGATGGGAGGAAGAGAGGAGGGGAGAATGGCAAGAAATGAGAGAGATTTTATTATTTGATTTGAAGCGTTTAATGTGAAAATATTAGCTCTCAAAGTAAAGGGGGAGGGGGAGAGAAAGTGAGTGGGTGGGTGTGTGTGTCTGAGAGAGAGAGAGAGAGAGAGAGAGAGAGAGAGAGAGAGAGAGAGAGAGAGAGAGAGAGAGAGAGAGAGAGAGAGAGAGAGAGAGTGAATTGATCAATGGTTATAGTCTTCTATAGTTGGTTTGACTCATGTGATCGGCCTTCGTGAGTCAGTCAGAGATCGCTAGGTTGGATGTATATGTTATTGATGATTGCATGACTAGTTATCATTAGCGGAATTGATGGGGTCGAATGGGGCTGGTGTGTGATTAGCACAAGTGCGGTTGTCGTGGTGTGGATTCCGACAGAGGGGGATAATTTTTTAGCACGGGCTCCCTCTCGCGGACACTCACTCACGAACATACTCACACACGTACACATACATCCCCTCCCCCCCACACACGCACACGCACATACACACACCCCACACACGCCCAATACACACCCCACATACGCCCCACACACGCTCTTCATACAGAGCAGCATTAGCAACAACGACACCAACAACAACAACAACAGAAATCCTGGCACCCCTCTACTCCCAATACATAAGCTATGACCTCTGTGAGCTGGTTAAGGCGTTTATCAAAGAGTGAATGGGAAACGGTAGCAGAGTTGGAAGGAGGTGAGAGGAGTAGGAGGGAGGGAAAGAGGGGTGAGGGGGAGGGGAGGGGTGAGAGGAGTAGGAGGGAGGGAAAGAGGGGGAGAGGGAGGGGAGGGGAGGGGTGACACTCAAGGCGACGTAATACTTTTTTTATATTTTTTTTTACATGGGGGAGGGGGGAGGAGAGCAGAGACGAGGCGAGGGAAGAGGGGAGAGGGGTATAGAGAGAGAGAAAGAAAGAGAAGGAGAAAGAGAGAAAGGTAGGGATGCTCGTGTTGGGTTTAAGGAACATCGATTGCCATAAAGATGAAGGCGAGAAGGAGGAAAGGAGGGAGGAGTAAGAGGGGGAGGAGGGAGGAAGAGGAGGATAAAGAGTAGTATGATGATGTGATGTGATGACTCTTGTTTAGATTAGGAGGAGGGAAGAGAAGAAAGGGGGAGGAGGAGGAGGAGGAGGAGGAGGAGGAGGAGGGAGAGGGAGAGGGAGAGGGAGAGGTAGGTGACCAGATAGAAGTAGGAAGAGAATAAGAAGGTAAAAATAAACGGAGGAAGTAAAGAACAGGAAAGGAGAATGGAAGAAGAAAGAAAGAATATGGAATGATGAGAGGAATAAGCAAAACAATACCAAACAACAACAAAAGCCACATAAAAAAGCACAAATTGGTAGATATATTACCTACCCCCCTCCCCCTCACCCCTCCCCTCCTCCCCCTCCTCCCCCTCAGAGAGATTTAGGTAACAAAGTGCCACAGTACAACGGCCACGAAACCCAGGGTTATAAAGCATCAAGATGGACAGCAAGTGTGTTGGGGGAGGCCCTCCCTCTCTCCATCACGCATACATACACACTCACACACATTCGCACTCGCACTCACACTCACACTCACACTCGCACTCGCACTCACACTCGCACTCGCACTCGCACTCGCACTCACACTTACACTCACGCTCACACTCACGCTCACACTCACAGACATAGAGAGAGAGAGAGAGAGAGAGAGAGAGAGAGAGAGAGAGAGAGAGAGAGAGAGAGAGAGAGAGAGAGAGAGAGAGAGAGAGAGAGAGAGATGAATATGTATATGTATATGTATATGTATATGTATATGTATATGTATATGTATATGTATATGTATATGTATATATATATGTATATGTATATGTATATGTATATGTATATGTATGTGTGTGTGTGTGTGTGTGTGTGTGTGTGTGTGTGTGTGTGTGTGTGTGTGTGTGTGTGTGTGTGTGTGTGTGTGTGTGTGTGTGTGTGTGCATTTGTGTTTGCATTTGTGTGTAGGTGCGTGCAATTTTTATGTGTGTGTATGTATATATGTATGTATGTATGAGTGTACAAGTATGAGTGAACGTGTGAGCAGCAGAGGCGAACACCTGGGCGCTGGGCAGATGTTTCGAGGCCCGCTGGTGGCTCCAGTGTCACGCCGGCAGCGCCACAGGGAAGGTCGGCTGCTGCTCGTACTCGTCTGTGGCTTTGGCATTGTAGTTCCGCCGTGGTGCCCTTCCCGAGGCTGCCTGTCGTGGCATTAGTCTGTCGTCGCCGTCAGCCGTCTCAAATACGACTCACAGACACCTTTGGCTCGGGAAATCTTCCGTCGTGCGATCGACGTCGACGCCCGTTACGTATAGACAGGTCGAGTGTGTTTCATTCGACAGATCAGCCCTCACAAAGAAAGTCTCCCGACATGACGAAACGACACATCTAACCTCGGCCAAATATTCCTCCGCCGAGAGGAGAGGAGAGGAGAGGAGAGGAGGCGGCAGCGTCGGGCGCAATTCGGCAGAGCCAGCGGCGCGCCACGGAACACAGCCTCGGTGACGTCATGGCGAACTCTCGAGCTTGAATTGAGGCGGCGGTCGGTAAGCTGTGAAAGAGAAGAGGGAGAGAGACAGACTGACAGGCAGGCAGATAGAAAGGATAAAGCTGAAAATGACAGGGTGATGAGAAGAAGAAAGTAGAAGAAAGAAAGGAAAAAGAGAACGCGAGCGAAAAGATAAAAAAAATAAAATAGAAATAAAACAGGTGTGTGTTGAGGCAACACCTGCGCTCCTCTTTAGCTCTCTTTAATCTTAATTTCTTGGCCCTTCGCTTATACGGACGGACATGGACGACTGTGTCAATGTAAGTCACCTTTAACACAATGAACGTTGATTACTTTTCTTTTCTTATGCCTTCATCTTTATGTACTTTGTCTGTCTTGTCATCATCGGTGCTTTTGTTTTTGTTATGTTGTCCTTGATATGAGGGTGATGGTATCATTGCATGCATTATATTCGTGTTGGGTTATATATTTTGATGATTTTTTCCTTTATTTTTTTTTCGTTTTTTTCGAGAAAGGGGAAAGGAGGGTGATAAGGAGGGAGAAAGATATGGAGTGGGAAAGACGGGGGAAAGAGAAACAGAGGGAGAGAGAGGGAGAGAGAGAGAGAAGAGAGAAGGGTAGGGGGACGGATGGGGAAGAGGGGCGATGGAGAGGGAGAGAGAGAGAGTATGGGGGAGGGAACGTCAAAAAGCCTTTTGTGCCTGCAACAGTGAAAGCATGTCGCGTGTATTTCAGCGCTGCCGGATGGCTAGCTATCGATTCCAGTGTTCTTCATTTTTGTTCATTTCTTTCATGTTGTAAATGACTGACTGACTGAATGAATGAATGAATGGATGGATCATCACGAGTGAGGTTCTTTTGAGACTGGATCAATCATTGCTGTGCTCTTTTAGGACTATTTTTTTTTATTCATTTTTTTTTCTGGTTTCATATGTTGCTATTCGTTTTCTCTTGGTGTTGCAATGACGTCATTATTGCAGAGGCGTGTAACCACATTTCTGTGCAGAGTATGTATTTACTTTTTTTTATGTTATTATTGATGCTGTTGCACCTACAGTCTACTGGAGATGAGCAAACTGATGAATAAGTCTTTTTTTCGTAGTCAAATACTCAAGCCATTAACTTGATACATTATTTTTTATTGTTAAACAGCTGGTTGTTTGTTATGCTCTGTCTTCGCTTCTCGTCAGTGTCTTTTTAGTTTTCTTTGTCTGCTTCACTTGCTATTGTCTCTTTGTTTCTCGGAATCTATTGTTATTATCCTTTTATCTTAATATTGGTCATTTCTTCTTCTTATGTCATCATCTGACATGGAAGTGTGTCACGAGGATTAGTCTGACATTTAAAGTTTGTGTTTTATTTCTTTCTTTCTCCCTCTTCATCTTCCTCCCTCCCTCCCCCTTCTCTTCCTCCCTTCCTTCCTTCCTCTTCTCTTACTCCCTCTCCCCCTCTTCTCTTCCTCCCTCCTCCTCCCTCCTCCTCCTTCTCCCTCATTCACTCCTTTCTCCCTCCCTTTCTCTCTTCCTTTCCTTCTCCCTCTCCCTCTCCCTCTCCCTCTCCCTCTCCCTCTCCCTCTCCCTCTCCCTCTCCCTCTGCTCTCCTTCCCTGGCGAATGTTGATGTTTTAATCCTACCTTTGGGTGCCGGGGCCTTAATTATCTCTGGCTCTTGCCCTTGCGCCTTAATGGCCGTCGAGCATCGGCCGGAGGTCATGGGTACAGTCATGTTGCAATTGTGCAGCGTCGGATTGCAAAGCGAGGTGAGGCAGTTGCGAGGAGATAGGACGTAGGGAATGGGAGGTAGGCAGCAGGTAAGCAGGGTAAGCAAGTAGGCAGGTAGACGGGAGTGCGTTTTGTTTGGCCAGGTAGAAGGCCCCATCGGGTTTGGCAGTCTAGCAGGTACGGGGGCTTTCGAGGCACTGCACCTTTAGTTGTTTCTCTCTCTCTCTCTCTCTCTCTCTCTCTCTCTCTCTCTCTCTCTCTCTCTCTCCCTCTCCCTCTCCTCCCCTTCCCTCCTCCCTCCTTTCCTTTCTGTCCCTCTCTACCTCTCACTCTCTCCCATCCTCCTCCCCTCACCTACTCCCTCCCCCTCTCCCTCCTTCCCCCCTCCCTCCTTCCCACCCTCTACCACTCCGACTGACTCGTACGTACCCTAGTCCGCCACACGTACATCACACAAACGCACACACACACCCACATGGACAGTTCACAGACACACACGTGCACAGTACAGAGCAGCATCCTCGATTGCGTGCAGAGTTTGAAGTCCTCGTTTTATTCTTTTTAGGAAGGGGGGGGGGATGGGGGGGGGGGATGGAGCGGGAGGGAGGGAGGTGAATGGGAGAAGGAAGGAGGGATAGAGATGGGGAAGGAAGGAGGGAGGCAGGCAGATGGGGAAGGAAGGAGGGAGAGAGAGGGGAAGGGAGGGGTAGATGAGTGAGTAAGGAGGTAGATGGGGAAGGGAGGGGGTAGATGGAAGGGGGAGGGATTTAGTACTTCGCTTTAGTCTTTTACGTGAGAGAGAGAGAGAGAGAGAGAGAGAGAGAGAGAGAGAGAGAGAGAGAGAGAAAAAAAAAATCACGTGTGTTTTTTTTTTTTTTTTCTTTCTTTTTCTTTTTCTTTTCTGGAAAGATTATTCCTGTACGTTTACAAAGATAGGATTGGAACATAAATGTTTTGTGCGTGTCTATGTATGTAAGTATGTATGTATGTTTGCATGCATGTATGTCTTTATATATGTATGCATTCATTCATGCCCGGCCGTATTGGTTTCAGTGGTTCCGCTCCTGAAAAAAATCATTGCACTGAAGTTTTTTTTTATGATAGAATATTCAGCAGAGGCGTCTGCAGGGGCCCTCAATCGCCCTTCCTATCATCATTGTCCTTTCTTTCCATTATCCAAGTATCCCGGCGTCGTATTGTTTCGTTATCTTAATGTCTTGGCGTCACGGCGTCCCATTATCCCAGCATCCGTGCATTACAGTGATGAGGCGATGACGACAATAATAATGTCCGGTCATGATACCTCTCCCCCCCCACCCCACCCCTCTCATCCTGGCCTTACCCCCTTCCTCTACGCTCCCTCTCTCCACTCTCTTTTTCATCCTTCTACCCTCTCTTCTCTTACTCCCTGCTCCTTCCCCAAAACCCCTTCTCTTTCCACCTTCCTTCCATCCTCCTACCCCCTCCCCTGTCGCCCCCTACCCTTAACCCTCTACCCTCTACCTTCCTCTCCTCGTATCCTTCCCCCATCCCTCCTATCTCCCTCTCTTCCACATCTCCCCTTCTTTTCTTCCCTCCCCTTCCCTTCCCTTCCCTTCCCTTCCCATCCCTTCCCTTCCCTTCCCTTTTCTTCCTTTCCTCTTCCTTTGCCATCAGCACTTCGCTTACACCCCCCCTTCCCCCTTCCCCTCTCCATCCCCTCCTCTCTTTTCCTTTCCCCTTCCCCCTTCCCCCTTCCCCCTTCCCCTCTCCATCCCCTCCTCTCTTCTCGCGGAAAGAGAGCGGTCTTTTGGCGAGGAAACATTACGTGGTATGAAAATGAAAAAAAAAAGTTCATTGTGATATCCACTTGAAGTTGCTGCTGCACCGTCCTCCTCCTCTTCCTATTCTTCCTCCTCCTCCTCATCTTACTCCCCGTCCTCCTCCTCTTCTTCCCTCCTCCTTCCTCCTCCTCCTCCTCATCCTCCTCCTCCTCCTCCTCCTCCTCCTCCTCCTCCTCCTCCTCCTCCTCCTCCTTCTTTTCCTTCTCCTCCTTTCATTTCTTTTCTCTTTATTTATCTTTTCTTTCTTTGTTTCTCTCTCTTCTCACTTCTTTTCTGTTTTCTCTTCTTTACTTTCTTCTCTCCCTCTCTTC
This sequence comes from Penaeus japonicus, assembly GCA_017312705.2. Lineage (NCBI taxonomy): Eukaryota > Metazoa > Arthropoda > Malacostraca > Decapoda > Penaeidae > Penaeus > Penaeus japonicus. The sequence continues at coordinate 197,500 of BOPN01000828.1, read as the reverse complement.
AAAGGATCAGGAGGTTAAATGAGACTGAAGGAGGCACCGGGTGGATAAACATCTTGGGTTCTCTCTCTCTCTCTCTCTCTCTCTCTCTCTCTCTCTCTCTCTCTCTCTCTCTCTCTCTCTCTCTCTCTCTCTCTCTCTCTCTCTCTCTCTCTCTTTTCTCTCTTTTCTCTCTTTTCTCTCTTTTCTCTTCTCTCTCTCTCTTTCTTTCTTTCTTTCTTTCTTTCTTTCTTTCTTTCTCTTTCCCTTCTTCCCTCTCCTTCTCTCCTCTCCTCCTCCTCCCCATCCTTATTATACATCCCTCCCCTCCTGTTTCCCTCTTCCCCTCCTCTCCCTTTCCCTCTCTTTTTCATTTCCCCTTCCCCTTTTCTCCGCCTCTTCCCCACCTCCCCTTTTCTCCTCCTCCCCCCTCCCCCCAATTTGCAGAGCCTCCCATCAGTGTTTTCGAGGCAAACGTTATAATCAATAGGTGACTTTTTGGTGGGGGGTCGGGGGCTGCTAGTAGGGGGGGGGAGTTGATGAAATGTAACGAAGGGGGGGAGGAGGAGGAAGGGAGGTGAGGAAAGAGAGAGGGAAGGGGGGAGGGAGGGGAGGGAGGGGCATCTTTGTCAGCTGTAACCTTTGTTTATCTTTTTATTTCAGACATTTATTTATCTATTTATTCTCGCTCCTATTTTAAGATCTTGTTTTAAAAGCTGTATTTTCACTTTCGTATTTTTAATCGTTGAAAGCTGCATAGTTTTTAATTTAAAGAAAATGCTTCGAAAAATACATTTTTTTTTTGCCGAATGAGTATGGACCAGCTTTCTTCGAAAATAGAAAAAAACGAATAAGTAATTTAAGAAAAAGAAAAAAAGAGTTAGAAAGAGAGAGTGAGAGAAAAAAAAGTTGTGATTAGCCGGCCTGAGGTTAATGGATGCTGGCATAAAGCCTCGCATTTTACACGTTAATAGAGCGGCGTTGAATAAACTGCTGTTGGACGAGATGCTCGAGATGTGCAGCGGCCATGTCCTGGCGTTGGGGGTGAGGGGGTGGGGGGGGGGCGCTGACTTGTCCAGGGGGAGGGAGGGGGACAAGGAAGTGGAGGAGAAGAAGAAAAGAAAGTAAAGGAGGGGAGAGAGAGACAGAGACAGAGAAAGAGAAAGAGAAAGAGAGAGAGAGAGAAAGAAAGAAAGAAAGAAAGAAAGAGAGAGAATGTGTGTGTGCGTGCTCCCAGAGATAGGGGAATCGAGAATGAGGTAGTCACACACATACAGAAAGGAAGAAAGAAAGGAAGAAAGACAGACCATTCTAATCGTGTTGTATCTTCCCCAAGCGATTGGCTAATGCTTTGAGTGTGTTTCTAGGTGCTGGAGAAGGGGGTGGGGAGAGATCAGGGTGAGAGGTCAAGGAGTGAACGATTAAAAGGAAGAAGGAGAAGAGAATGAGAAAGAGAAAGAGAAAGAGAAGGAGAAGGAGAATAAGAAGGTGGAGAAAAAAAGTAGAAGAACGGGGAAGACTACAAAAGGAAGAAGGAGAACGGAATAAGAAAGAAAAAAAGAACAATAACAAGGCGGAAAGAAAAGACAAGAAAACAAAACAAAGAAATAATGCTGTCAAGGGAGAGCAAGTGAGACAGAAAGAAAGAAAGAAAGAAAGAAAGAAAAAATAAAAGAATGAAAGATCCATCCTCTTATTTCTGGAGTTCCTTGCCCAACAACGCTATCGCTATAATTAAACAACACTTGACTCATTCTCTCGCTCCCGCCACCTGGTGCTCGCACTACCTTGGGGGAGTGTGGGGGGAGGGGGGAGGGAGGGGGATTAAGGGGAAAGGGGGGGTGGGGGGGAGGGGGATTAAGGGGGATAAGGGGGTTGGGGGATGAGGAGGATAAGGTTGACGTGGGAAGGGGGTGGGAGATGAGGTGGATGGAGGAAAAGGAGGAGGAAAGAGGAGGAGATATTGGAGGGAAGAGAGGAAAGGTTAGAGTAAGATCAGTAGATAAAAGGGGATTGTAAAAAATAGAAAGGGGGGAGGGGGGAAGAGGAGAAAGAAATAGAGGGGGATGGTGTCTTGATTATATAATTTATTATCATTATTTAGCAGTATTATTTTACATCTCACAAGAGACAAAAGGAAATAAAAAATACAGGAAGTAATGTACTTTATTTGTTTTTCTTTCTCTCTCTCTCTCTCTTCCTCCTCCTCCCCCCCCCCTCTCTCTCTCGCTATGTTACCTTATCCTTTTGAGATCTACGTAATTACTTGCCTCAATAAACTTGTCAAAGTCAAAAGTTTCTCTCTCTCTCTCTCTCTCTCTCTCTCTCTCTCTCTCTCTCTCTCTCTCTCTCTCTCTCTCTCTCTCTCTCTCTCTCTCTCTCTCTCTCTCTCTCTCTCTCTCTCTCTCTCTCTCTCTCTCTCTCTCTCTCTCTGTCTCTCTGTCTCTCTGTCTCTCTCAATCTCTCTCTCTATTTCCAAAATGGCGCCGAGTCAAACGGGCTCGTTATGGCGGGATTGTTTAAGTCATTGATTTATTTGACTTATCGATTGGATTGCGTCATGGCTAATCGCGGCCCGACACTCCGTCGGGTGCGTTCTATCTGTGTTTATCCTGAGGGAGTGGGGGAAGGGGCGGGGGGATGGGGATGGGGATGGGGATGTGATGGGATGGGGAGTAGGGGGGGAAGGGGTGGGGATGGGGAGATGGGGGTTATTAGGATACGGGGATTGGGGTGGGGAAGGAGGAAAGGGGAATAGGAGGGGAAGGGGGGATGGGAGAGCGAGGAAATGGGTAAGTGAGGGAAGAGGAGGAAAGGAAGGGAAAAGGGAGTGGGAGGAAATGTGTAGGGTTAGGGAGGAGAGGGTGAAGGAGAAGTAAGAGAGGAGATGAGCGAGAGGGAAGGCAGTAAGTAAGCGAGCGGAAGGGAAAAGATAGAGGGGGGCGAAGGGAGGAAAGTAGGAAAGCATGAGAAGGAAGAATGATAAGAAGGTAGACGGAAGGAGGATAAAGAGGAAAAGGAGAAGGGAAGAAGATAGAGAGGTGGGGGGCTAGGGGGGGGGGGGGGTAGTATGGAGCGTTAAAGATGATGTTTAAGGTTTATTTATTTTTGATGACGTCACGCCGAAATTGGATACTTGATATTTTCATATCGTTTCATCACCATCATAGCTGTTTTTGTTTATATTATTATCATTATTTGTTATTATTACTATTATTTTTATTATCGTCATCATCATCACAATTATTCGTTATTATTATTATTATTATTATTATTGTTGTTGTTGTTATCATTATCATTACAATTTATCACAGTTGATTCCTATCGTTTCACTCGACCAGCGATCTCAGTAATTCTTCCCGATGACTCGAGCACATCTTCGGATTCTTCCGGATGCCCACCTCCTCTCCCCTCCTCTCCTCTCCCCTCCCCGCCCTCTTTTCGGAGGCCTTTCTGGAGACCTTTCTAGTCCGCACTCGCCTCTCCCTCCCACCTTTGTCCTTCCTCCCTCTTCCCTCCTTCCATTTCCCTCTTCCCTCCTTCCATTTCCATTTTCCCTCGTCTCCTACCTCCCTCCCACTCCTCCCTCTTCCTTCCTTCCTTCCTTTTTTCCTTCCCTCCTCCCCAACCTTCCGCCCACTCCTCTCTCTTCCTTCCTACCTTTTCCACCCTCTTCCCTCTCCCTCGTACCTTCCGCTCACTCCTCCCTCTTCCCTCCCACTTCCCTCCTCCTTTCTCATTTAACCGACCTCTTTTTTCGGTGTCCGGAACCGAAGGAGCGGAGGGGTAAGGGAGAGTGGGGAGGGGATGGGATGGGGGGAGGGGAGCGACGCCTTGTGTGCAATATCCCCGGCTGGTTTGCATTAAATGGCGCTGATGGACCGTGAATTGGGCGTGATAGGTTGTGCAACGGCCGCTAAAAGGTCAGCGGGTAAATGCGAGGCGCGGGGGGTGGGTTGCTTGGCTTGCCTTGGCTTTCCGTGGCTTGCCTTGGCTTGCCTTGGCTTGACTTGGCTTGACTTGGCTTGACTTGGCTTGCCGTGGGTTAACTTGATTTGCGGTGGTTTTTGGTAAGGATAATCCTGTTGGCAGTGATTGTGGTGTCAGTAATGGTGGTGTGTTGTTATGGACACACTCTTGTTGGCGATTTTTTCTTTCTTTGTCTTAAAAGGTGTGAGAGAGTTTTGTTGCTTGTACGTGTGTGTGTCTGTGTCTGAGTCTGTCTTGATAGCTGAATTTGCTTGCGCGAGCATTTGTGTGCATTTGTGTGTGAGCATAGTGTAGCACTCGGAAGGCAGCGAGGGATGAGGAGACCTTAAGGTGCCATTTCCCCCTCCCCCCTCCAAGCTCCCATACCCCTTCTCCCACCCAGTTCCCTTACCCCCCTCCCCTCCCTACACCCCACTCCCAAATGTGCCACAGCTACGATCGCGAACCCCCCGCTGTGCCAACTGCGCGGGTGGATGTTTTGTGATCCGGGTACTGGGGATGGGGTAGGGAGAAGGAAGGTGGGAGGGGTGGAGAAGTAGAAATAGAAGTAGAAGTAGAAGTAGAAGTAGAAGGAATAAGGGGGTAGGGGGAAGAGGAGGGGGAGGGGGAGAGGGGGCATGGAGAGAGACGGTGGGATGGCATGGAGGGCGGGGGGGGGGGAGGATAAGGGAGGGAGCAGGGGATGGATGTGTGTAGTAACAGGGCACTGGTGTTGCGATCCGACCCGGATACCCCGCGATGAAATGGGTATTCTTGTCCCGGGGCTTTTAGTGCTTGCTTGCTTGCTTCCTTGCTTGCTTTGCCAGGCACATGATTTGCCACGTGTCCTATTTTTTTTCATTTATTCTATATTTTTCTTCGTTTTTTCCTCGAACCGCACATGCACCGCCACGCGATTTTGCCTTCAATCCTTGGGATTTCTGTTCGAGTGAATGCGGATGTGCAGAGGGGGGGGGGAGGATATGCAGAGGTTTGGGGGGAGGATGTAAGGTTGATTTTGAGTCGTGGATACGTTTTTATGCATATATAATTTTTGTTTTATTATATATATTTTTTTTCAACAATTTCTCTGTTATTTGTATGTTTGCCACTCCCTCTCTTCCAACCCATTCCCTCCATTCATCCCCCTCTCGCACCTCCCCATCCCTCCCTCCTTATCCTTATCCCTCTCCCTATCCCTCCCTCTATTCCTCCTTCCTTCCCTCCCCTCCTCCCCTTTGCGTCTTACATTCAAGGGACGAATATTACATATTCTGTGGTATCGACTTTACAGGTGTGAGACAGGGAGGGAGAGGGAAGGGGGAAGGAGGAAGGGGGAAGGGGGAAGGGGAAGCAAGAATTATGGATGACCCTCTTGTTGCTATGGGTGGGTGGAGGCGGAAGTGGATTGTGTTGAGGGGAAGGAAGGAAGGAAGGAATACAATTGGTTGGTGGATGAACTGTAGTAGATGGGTGGATGGAGTGTGAAAAATAGATGGGTGGATGGATGAGGAACGAATGATGGGGAGGGGTAGATGGTAGGTGAATGAGCAAGGGAGGAGGAGAGAAAGATGAAGGAGGAACTGATACAAAAGGACAGAAAGAAAATAATATGATCTTGGCAACGCAAGATTGACCCCCCCCCCTCTCCTCCCCTTTCCTCTTCCCCTTCCCCTTCCCCTGCCCCTGCCCCTGCCCCTGCCCTCTCTTCTTCCCCCTTACCTATTTCCCTCTTTCCCTCGCCACTACCTCCTCCCCCCCCTCCCCCTCCCCCTCCTTCCTGTGTTACTAATGGCACTTCTTGGTCGGTGACGATATCATGTAGTGCCACTCTGGTCAGGGGGGGGGGGGTAATTAGCCATTTGCACTCGCTCTGTCCCTCTCTCTCCTCTCTCTTCTCTCTTCTCTCTTCTCTCTTCTCTTTTCTCTTTTCTCTTTTCTCTCTTCTCTCTTCTCTCTTCTCTCTTCTCACTTCTCTCTTCTCTTTTCTCTCTTCTTTATTCTCTTCTCGTCGCGTCGTTCAGTTTTTTCTTTTTTTTCTGGCCCCTTTTCCTTTCCCTTTCATTTTCCCGTATCATTTCCCTGCCTCCCCCTTAATCATCCCTTTCCAGCTTCTGTTCCCTCCCCCCCCCCACCCTCTTCCCTTGAAAGACCTAAAAGAAAAGAAGAAGGAAAAACATGACATTAGCGATTAGTCCGCTGACACAGCTGGTAATCCGCAGACTTAGAATTCCAAGACTTAAAATATTACAGAACTCAAAATATTACAAGATTTCTAAATACTGCGGGGCTCAAAATATTACGGGACTCAAAAACTGTTTCAGAAGTCAAAATGTTTCAAAGCTCAAAGTATTACAAAAGTTCGGAATGTTACAAAAATATAAAGATTAGAATTAAAAATAGTAATGAACTCTTCAAGAGATCGATAGTTTTTGGTAAAAGGGAAGTCTCTCTGAAGTCCTGAAAGCATAGTCTTGATTGCCTGCATTTGCTTGCGGATTTGTTCCTGGGATTCAGGATCTAAGAGATAATTATGCATGATGAAGTAAGTTCGTTGTTCTCGAGGTTTAAAGCATTTAGTGAAATCCGCCGTTTTCGCTCAGCCTGGAAGTCGTTATATCCAGCGGTGAAATACGTGATGGAAGAACGATGTTTTCGGTCTTCCGTGCTCACGAAAGGCGTCGTCAGGTTGCGAAGGACGCTTCCCAAATACCTCGCGTTACTGAGTTCATCGAGTCATCCCGTCGAGGCTCCACCTTGTCATCTTTTTGGTCGCATTCCAAAAGGGGGGGGGGGGAGTCTTGGCGCCGCCCAGTCTTCATGCAACATTGCAGTTGCGTCGAGCCCTTTGGTCAATTGGTCTTCGGGAGTCCTGATATCCTGATGGCATAACTGCTTCACGGATCATGTGATTTGTAAAATGATTCGGATTAGTTGATGTACATTTTCTACAGTTGGTGGTCCCGATGTACTGGATAGACCTTGGGTATGGCATGTTAGTTGCGTGTCTTGGGTCTTTCCTGGAATGCCTACGGTTGAGTGAGATACGTGTGATGTCAGCTTTAAGGGCCGAGCCCCAAACTTGCGAGTTGTTTAATTATTTTACGGAGGGATCCTGTGTGCTCTCTCTCTCTCTCTCTCTCTCTCTCTCTGTCTCTCTCTCTCTCTCTCTCTCTCTCTCTCTCTCTCTCTCTCTCTCTCTCTCTAACTCTCTCTCTTCTCTTTCTTTCTCTCTCTCTCTTCTCTTTCTTTCTCTCTTCTCTTATATATCTTTTTTTCTCTCTCTTTTTTATGCACATACACACGCGTTCATGCACCCACGCACGCACACGTATACATACATTCTCGCTTCTACTCTCAGTCTCACTCTCTTTCTCTTTCTCTTTCTCTCATAATTCCCTTTTCTCCTTCCCCCCCTCCCTCACTTCCTCTCACCCTTCATCTCGCATTCCTCACTCCTCCCTCTTTCCCTTTTACCCTCCCACCTCTCTCTCTCCCTCCCGGCTCCCTCCCTCCCTTTTACGCACCCCCTTACCCCCCCCTTCCCCCCTCACACGCAATCCTTAAGAGTGCCTCTGATCCAGTAAGCTCGGAGTGCCATCCCAGAAATGTCATGAACACCAAAACAAGTTGGACGGCCCGTAAGTAGGAGGGAGTTACTCTGGTCCCTCTCTTCCTTCTCTTCTTCCCTTCTTCTCCCCGTGCTATTTTCTTTTCTCTTTCTTTCCTCTGCTCTTTCTCTTTTTCTTCCATATCTTCTATGTCTCTTATGCTCTATTTTCCTCCTGTTTTCTTTTTTTCTTTTCATTTCCATCTCTCCCACTCTTCATCCCGCGCTTCCTTATCTTTTTTTCTGCCCTTTTTTTTCCTTCTCCCTCCCTTGCCTTCTCCCTTCCTTCTCCCTCTCCTCCTTTCTCCCTCCTCCCTTCTCCCTCTCCTCCTTTTTCCCTCTCCTCCCTTCCCTTCTCCTTTTCCTCCCTTCTTCCTCTCCTCTCTTCCATCAGATCCCTCCGCATTCCTCGCTTCTTATCTCCTCCACTCCTTCCCACCCATTCCGTCCCCCCCCCCACCGCCCCGGGGTCACCCCCACCTCGCTCCATCCTTCCCCTGTTGCTGTCCTGTCCAGCTGACCTTCGCATCAAGATCAGCATCAGCAACTGCAGCGCTCTTTCCGTCATGCACGTCGCTGTTGCTGATGCAGAGGATGTGTTGTGGTGGTTGCTGTCCATCATCCCTTCCTTACTCCCCATTTCCCTCTTACCCTCTTTCTTTCTTTCTTTCTTTCTTTCTTTCTTTCTCTTTGTCTTTCTTTCTTTCTCTTTGTCTTTCTTTCTTTCTCTTTGTCTTTCTCTTGTTTCCTTTCTCTCTCTCTCTCTCTCTCTCTCTCTCTCTCTCTCTCTCTCTCTCTCTCTCTCTCTCTCTCTCTCTCTCTCTCTCTCTCTCTCTCTCTCTCTCTCTCTCTCTCTCTCTCTCTCTCTCTCTCTCTCTCTCTCTCTCTCTCTCTCTCTCTCTCTCTCTCTCTCTCTCTCTCTCTCTCTCTCTCTCTCTCTCTCTCCCTCCCTCCCTCCCTCCCTCCCTCCCTCCCACCCCGCCCCCTAATATGAATTATGGTTTTACTTCATAAATAGATTAATATAATGTGGACGTATTTCATAAATTATGGATGTGATTCATACGTAACCTGTCTGTTGCATCTGTGGGGAGGGGTAAGGATGGGAGGTGGGGATGGGGGTGAAAGGGAGAAAGGGAGAAAGGAAGAAGGTAGAAGAAAGGAGGAAGGGAAGGGAATGGAATTAAAGGAAAGGAAAGGAAAGGGAAAGGAAAAGGAATGGAATGGAATGGGATGAAATGAAATGAAATGAGAGGGAAAGGAGAGCAACGGAAGGCAAAACAGAAGAGAGAACTTCCGGTGCCGAGGATTGAACAACAGGTGAAAACTTGGGTAGTGGTGGAGGTGGGCGTGGCTTGTGGTGTGTATAAATAGGGTGCAGGGGGGGGGGGGTGAGGAGGACAAGGGGGTTGTCGTGGAGAGAGAAGCGGGGGATGGGGTGACTAAGGGCACGTTCCTGTCTGAGAGCAGCTGGTTTGTCTCTCCCCACCCCCGACACCGTGTCAACCCCCCCCTCTACTCTCTCTCCTCAACCCCAACGCCATGTCAGCTCCCACCCCCCCTCTACTCTCTCTCTCTCTCTCTCTCTCTCTCTCTCTCTCTCTCTCTCTCTCTCTCTCTCTCTCTCTCTCTCTCTCTCTCTCTCGCCTTTTTTCCGTTCCCCAGCCCCATTCCCTTTTCCCTTCTCCTAACCCCCCTCTCCTTCTCGCCCCCCTCCCCCTCTCCCTACCCTCTCCCACCTAGCTTTTTGCCCTCGTGACGTAAACACGTTTGAGACATGAGCGAGCGAGGTCACGTGGATTAATTACCTCCATTCGTTTCTGGATTTAGATTTAGATTTTGACGGCGGAAAAAAGGAGAGGGAAGAGGGCTTGATGGGGGTATGAAACGAAGGTAGAGGGGTATGGAAGTCGGGTAGAAGGGTACGGGGGGGGGGGGTAGAAGGTGGCTGATGGAGGAGAGGGGGGGAAGTGGTGATGGGTGTGAAGGGGTAGAAGGGTACAGGGGGTAGAAGGTGGTTGATAGAAGAGAGGGGGGAAGTGGTGATGGGTGTGAAGGGGTAGAGGAGGAGGGGTTCAGAGAAGGGACGGGTACAGAGGTAGGGGGGTAGTGGGATTATGGAGGGAGGGAGGGAGGAAGAAGGGAGGGAAGTGGAAAGGAAAAGGAAGATGATGATGATTAGGAGGAAGAAGAGGAGAAGAAGAAGGAGAAGGATAAGCATATGAACAGAGAAAGAGAGAAATATAATAAAAAGCCGCCCCCCCTTCAGTAGTCAGAAATAGCCAGAGGAGGGGGTGCCACGCAGCACGGCCGTCTCCTTTCCGGCCAAACAACAAACAGCAAACAATAGGAGCGTCATTAACACAGCATAGACAGGCGGCATTGCAAACTGACAAACAGACGCTGTCCGTAAAGGAGGAAATAGGAAAGGGAGGGGAGGGGGGGGACAACTTCCGGTTACGCCCATTTTACGTGAGCATCCCCCCCCTCCTCTCCCTTCAACTTTTCCCCTTTCCCAGGTGTCTGAAAGTTGTGGTGTTTGACAACTGTGATAATTTTGGTGATTTTTGTTATTTGATTTTTTTTCTGTTTCCTTCTGTTTCCTTTGCTTTTCTCTCTCTCTTTCCATGTGTATTCCATCATCATACACTATTATCATTCATTTTTTTCTATTTCTTCCTCCCTATTTCTTTTCTCTTCCTCCTTCTTCATTCCTTCCCTCTCCCTCCCTCTCTCTCTCTCCTTCCCTCCTTCATTCATTCTCTTCCTCTCTCATTCTTTCCCCTTCTCTTCCTTCCTCATTCCTTCCTCCCCCCGGTTCTTTCTCTTTCTAAATTTCATTTAATATCTTTCTTTTTTTTTCTTCTTTTTCTTTTCTCTTTTTTTTCTTCTTTTCTCTTTTTTTCGCATCCTTTCTCTTTGCCAAATCCTAATAAAATTAGCCATTTGTTTCCGGCCGAAAAAAAACAGTGGGAGAATGTAACAAACACTAAGCTGAAGATTTGTATATATTTATTTCGAAATTTACTGGATCTTTGACTCGTGTGTTGTTCTTGTGGGTTTTCATTGCGTTGTTACTATTACTATTAGTCTCATTATTACCATCACTATCATCACTATTAGTAGTAGTGTCATCATTATTATCATTGATGATGGATGTTTAAAGCAACCTCGGTTCGCAACCTCCGTTCCTCACCATTAATTTATTATTATGTGTTTTTCTCACCTTCAGTACTGTCTTAATCTTCGCTTTTTTTTTCTTCATCATTATGTACTCATAACATCGGTTTCTTCCACTCCCTCCTTGAGAAATAATCAACCTATCAGTCTATCTATCTATCTGTCTATCTATCTATCTATCTATCTATCATTCATTCTCTATATCTATCTATCTAACTGTCTGTCTATTTATTATTCAATCTTTCTATCTATCAGTCTATCTATCTATCAGTCAATCTATCATTCTACCGATCTGCCAATTTATCTGTCAGTCTATTTATCAATCAATCTATCTATATATCTAGCATTTAATCATTCTAAGTTTCTATCAGTCTATCAGTCTACATACCTACCTATCTATCTATCATTCAGTCAACCAATCAGTTTATTTATCTCTTTCTTTATCTATCTATCTATCAATCATTCAGTCACCCAATCAATATACTTATCTCTATCTATCTATCTATCATTCAATCACCCAATCAATATACTTGTCACTATCTATCTATTTATCAATCTATCTATCTATCTTGCAGAGCTCGGGCATCGGTGAGGCGAGTGTGTACCATGCACTGGTCGTGATCTTCCTGGAGTTCTTCGCGTGGGGGCTGCTCACCAACCCCATGATCACCGTAAGTACTATTCCCTTGATGGTGCGTGATTGTTGGCCGTGGGGGATTGTGTGATTGTGGAGGGTGACTGTGCTGACTGCGGTGGTCGTGCTAAGGAGGAAGAAGGGGGCGGTTTTGCTTGTAGCGGTGGAGGGGAGGGGGTTTTGCTGCTTTCTGTCTGTTTGTCTGTCTTTGTGTCTCGTTTTGTCTCTCTCTCTCTGTCTCTCTCTGTCTCTCTTTCTGTACGTGTGTGGTGTGTGTGTGTGTGTGTGTGTGTGTGTGTGTGTGTGTGTGTGTGTGTGTGTGTGTGTGTGTGTGTGTGTGTGTGTGTGTGTGTGTGTGTGTGTGTGTGTGTGTGTGTGTGTGTTTACGTGTGTGTATGTGTATGTGTATGTGTATGTGTGTGTGTGTGTTTACGTGTGTGTATGTGCGTATGCATATGTATGTGTGCGCGTGCGTGTGCGTGTGTGTGTGTTTGTATGTATGTATGTGTATGTGTGTGTTTTTACCTTGTCAGTGTTTTCTTAGCATTGTGTAATGGACGCATCCAGCGTAAACTCTTTGATTTACATTGGAACGTACCCAGAGCTTTGGTTAGTTTCGATGCGTAGAGGGGGTAGGGCAGGAAGTTAGGGCTCGGGGGGGGGGGGGGGGGATAAGGTGCCAGGTGATGCCAAAGGGTGCCAAGCGAACCTCTGAGCGGGTAAATCAGAGGCACCGCTGTTGCCGGGAGAGAGCAAGAGACAGTCCGAACCGGGATGCATGTGTGTGTTGGCCATGGGGCCGGTAAGCATACATGTGTACCGCCGTAGTACCCGGGAATGTCTCTCTCTCTCTCTCTCTCTCTCCCTCTCCCTCTCCCTCTCCCTCTCCCTCTCCCTCTCCCTCTCCCTCTCCCTCTCCCTCTCCCTCTCCCTCTCCCTCTCCCTCTCCCTCTCCCCCTCTCTTCCTCCCTCCCTCCCTCCATCCATTCCCTCACTGCCCTCTCGATCTCTCTCGGTCTCTCTCGATCTCTCTCGATCTCTCTCTCTCGATGTCCACCTCTTTCTTTGTCCATCTCTTTCTTTATCCTCCTCTCTCTTTTTCTCCTTCTCTCTCTTTTTCTCCTTCTCTCT
>BOPN01000828.1:172500-175000 GCA_017312705.2 Penaeus japonicus | reverse complement strand
CCAGTAACAACAGCAACCACAATGCCATCAACCGCAGTAACAACAACAACCACAATAACAGTAACCACAACTACGAAGCCAATTACAATAACACCAATCACAACCACTTCATGAACCACGACAACAACAACCAAAATAACACTGAGAGCCAATGAAGTTATTCAACAATATACCTGATAGAAAGTGTTTTATTCTTTTTATATTTTTGTTTGTTAACTGGTTTACCTGCTGTGCTGCTGGCATGTTGGGTAAAAGACCTTCGATCCTCTCTCTCTTTCTCTCATTCTCTCATTCTCTCTCTCTCTCTCTCTTTCTCTCATTCTCTCTTTCTCTCTTCCCCTCTCTCTCTTTCCCTCTCTCTCTCTCTCTCTCTCTCTCTCTCTCTTTCTCTCTTTCTCTCTCTCTCTCTCTCTCTCTCTCTCTCTCTCTCTCTCTCTCTCTCTCTCTCTCTCTCTCTCTCTCTCTCTCTCTCTCTCTCTCTCTTTCTCTCTGTCTCTCTCTCTCTCTCTCTCTTTCTCTCTTTTTCTCTTTGCCTTTATCCCTTTCTCTCATTGATACGATGATTCATATATCCTTTCTTTCCATGCATCCATCCATTCTACCTTCCCACCAACCCACCCCTTCATATAACCATCTATAATAACGTCTTTCTTTTCACCCATGCATCCATCCATCCACCCGCCCGCTCACCTGTCCAATCATTTTTCTTATCTTTCCTTCGCGAATGGAAAGCACCACCAAACGATAACAACAACAACAACAATAACAACAACAACAACTACAATGAGTGCACTTCGCCGAACCGGGGAATGTTAATCCCGAAGCACAATGTAATTTCCAAAATGTAATATGATGCAAGCGCGTGGGAGAGGGATGGTAGGGGGTAGGGGGAAGGAGGTAGGGGTAGGGGGGTAGGGGGGAGTGGAAAGGGGGCGGAGTCATTCGCCAGCCAAGTGGAGGAAGGGCAAGGAGGCGACGCACGTTGGAAGACGAATACGTACATGAATACGGACATGCATAACCCACTTTATGAATTCGCGCGGCAAATGCACACACATACACACACACACACACACACACACACACACACACACACACACACACACACACACTCACACTCACACACACACACACACACACACACACACACGCACAGAGATTGAGGGAAATAGAGGGAGAAAGGGATAGAAAGAGATAGAGAGAGAAAGAGAAATAGAGGAAGAGATAGATAGTGGAAAAGAGAGCGAGAGAGACAGAGACAAAGACGGTGTTAGATACAAAGGGGTAGACAGAAAAAAATGTGATAGACAGGAGGGAGGGAGGGAAGAGAAGAGCGAGAGGGGAGAAAGGGGAAAGGAGGGAGAACCGAAGCGAACGATTTGGGGAATTATGGGGATGGGTGGGAGGGGGGGGGGGGTCATGAGAGCGCGGGTCCCGAAGCGAATTCCCTCAGAAGAGCGCCGACCAAGAAGGACAACACAGCTTTAAATGGGGCCCTCTCTCTCTCTCTCTCTCTCTCTCTCTCTCTCCCTCCTTCCCTTCCTTCCCTTCCTTCCCTTCCTCTCCCTCCCTCTCTCCATCCCTCTCTCCTTTGATCCTCTTAGATTGTAAATTTGTGCATGTAAAGTGCAAAGGCTTAACGATTGGAAAAGGAGAAGGTGAAGGAGAGGGCAGGAAGAAAAAGAAAAAAGCACAGTCTGTTAACTTGACCTGAACGGAAGGGGCGGGGAGTGAATGCTATGCTCATTCTACCCCGTTTTCTCTCTCTCCTCTCCTCTCCTCTCCTCTCCTCTCTCTCATCTCTCTCCCCTCTCCTTCTCTCCTTCTCCATCTCTCCCTGCCTCTCTCCCATCTCCTTGCCGCCCCTGCCCATCTCCTGCCAAAGCTGCAAGATGAAACGGGGAAGGGGGAGGGGGGCGGGGTCAATTTTAGTGAAGGGGGGATGGAGGGGATGGGGGAAGTTGGCGTGACATTGTGCCGGTGTTGGCGTGTGTGTGTGCGTGCGTGTGTGCGTGCTGTGCCGGAGGAGAACTGGGTCAAGGTTAGTGCGGGTGAACAGCGAGCGCTACACCTGCACCCAATTCGGACGGGTCCTCCTCGGCGACGTCCCGTTGACGGCTCCGCTCTTTTGGTCCATCTTAGCTCTCTCTCTCGGGTCTTCTTCTTTCTCTCCTTTTTTCTTTTACCTCTTTTCTGTCCTTTTTTTCTCTTTTCTTCCTCTTTTCTGCCCTTTTCTCTGCCCTTTTCTCTCTTTTCTCCCTCTTTTTTTTTCTTCTTCTTCTTCTTTTCTCCTGCTTTCTGAGTCTTTGATTTTTTTTCCTCTCCCACTTTCGCTCGTTCTCTCTCTTCCTCCCCTCTCCATCACTCCTTCACTAGTTCTCCTCTCTTCCGATTTCTATTCCCTTTCTCTCTTTTCCTCTCACTCGCCTTTCTTTCCTCCATTCTTGTCCGGCGAACTCTCACTCGCCATTCAGTCGACGCTGCGACGAATGTTGCTAAT
>BOPN01000828.1:157500-162500 GCA_017312705.2 Penaeus japonicus | reverse complement strand
AAATTATCTGGGAAGTTTTGGTTAATGAAAAGGAAGAATGGAGTGGATAGTAGTAGTAAATAGCAATAATGATATTAAGAACGTCATTGAAGTGATATGTTCATGGAAATTATACTGTATTTGTCAGAATGACTCAGGGGGAAAAGGTATTGTCTTTGAAAATACTAAGATGCTATATACTAAATGATGCGCATATTTCCTCTCAACAGGTTATGGATTTCACCCCACCACTGGTTGCAACATTCATTGCTGTGGTGGGCATCCTCTCTGTTGTCGCCCAGACGGTATTGCTGAGTCTGCTCATGAAGCAATTGTCAAACAAACATGTTATTATGGTAAGTGCTGGTTTCATTACTGTTCTTGGGTTCTCTTTAGTTTCCTTAATGAAATGTGATGTTTTGGTTGAGGCTGATGATTTAGTGATAAGGGAAATGAACCATCTGATGTGTATAGTATTGATAAATTCCTTTTTTATTTTTTTATTTATCTATGTTTTCTTTTATGGTAACGAAAGGAGTTCAAGTAGTATTAGGTTTTCACTGATTTTATTTATGGTAACTTCTAAACAGAAATATTTAGAGGAATTTATAAAGTTCCTTCAAGTCTTGTGATCTCCGTGAAGTAGGTCTTTTAACGAGATGTTTACCAAAGTGGATAGACTTTATATCTTCCCATGTAGATGAGAGCATTGTCAAGATGAACTTTTGTTTATGCTTGACTTGATGTTGATCACTTAGGGAAAAGAACCTGTCCATTTTAGCAGGCCAAGGTGTATCAGTTTGTTATGACATTCATGTTTTTCCCCCCCTTTTTTTTTGTCTTTAGATTATTGCTCATTCCAGTTTCTATTCAGTGGATAGTGCTATATTTTCTGCTATGATGACTGCTATAAATGTGGTTTTATTTTATCAGGGAATCATTATTGAATTAAGGGTGGTGTAGATCAAGGTTTTAAATCTGGTTTATTATTGTTTGTGAATGTCTTTTGAGGGCCATATAAGTGTGAAGTTGAAAGGACATTTAATTAGTTGCTTAACTCATTAATTTCTACCTGGATGAAAGTTGTATTATCATTTTACTATTATTGCCTTTTTGTATCCTTTAATGATTCTATATTGTTCTGATTTTGTTTTATAATTATTCACTTTCTTCTTCCAAATTGGGCCCCTCATATAAGACATCTCAAAAATTATCACAATAACCTTAAATAAACAAGATCACTCAACTAGTCCAGCAACGTCAGTAACGCCATCCAACGACTTCCAGGTGGGCCTCGTGTTTGAGATGCTCCAGCTCATGTGGTACGGCTTTGGCTCAAAGATGTGGATGATGTGGGCAGCGGGTCTTCTGGCGGCTGTATCTTCCATCACCTACCCAGCCATTAGTGCCTACGTCAGCACTCACTCTGATGTTGATAAGCAAGGTACGATGGCGGGGTTTGTTTACGGTGGTCGAAGTTTCTTTTTAGGATTTTTTTTTTTTTTTTTTTTTTTTTAATGAATTATGGTGAAATATATATATATATATATATTTTTTTTACTATTATTGATTTATAATTACTATTATTATGATTATATTACAGTTCCTATGAGTGTTTTAATTTATTTGTTCTGAATTATTTATCACTCATTGCTATTTTCTTTTCCCTGTTCTTATCATCTCTCTCTCTCTCAGGGCAATTAGTACTTTTGTCTTCAAATTTTTTGTTTGTTTTTTCATAATTAAAGTTACTCCATCTATCACTATCATTACCTCTTCCACTCCTTCTATTACATCCTATCTCTCCAGTTTAGTCTAGGTATGCATCATCATTCAATAAACTGTCAGAAGAACTCAGCAATTCCTACTTCTTGTACCAGAACATGTTACTTAGGTTTTTGACTAAGTCAGTCCAGAATATTCTAAGCACTATGCTATTTCTTCTTGTAATTCTCCTATTTTCTCCTCTGCCTTTGCCAACTTCATCTATATTTTCTTCATTATGTTTATAGCTCCTTTTCTGCCACCATGTCTCATTCCTTCTGTCTCTCTCGTCTCCTCTTTCTCCCTCTCATCATTACTCTCTTCAATTCTCACACCCAAAGGAACTGCCAAACAAATCTTCCAAACAGCATGCTAATTCCTCCCTCTCTCACGTGCGCAGGAGTCGTGCAGGGGATAATCACCGGGATGAGAGGCCTGTGCTCTGGCCTCGGTCCTGCAGTCTTCGGCTTCATATTCTATCTCTTCCAAATGGATTTAAATATAGACAAAGCAGAAGGTGGAGAGCAGAGAGTAAGTAGTTCAAGCATGACTTTCGGCAAGATCTTGTTGCTCGTCTACTTTTGAAACGGGATTGTTTTGTGTATCATGGTGTTCCAAGTGATATTTTGGTTGGATATGTTTTAATGTTTTGTCCATTACCCTTCAGTATAAATAGTGACTGAACTTAATGTCATTCTAAGTTATATTCTAATGGATATACCAGGAATTTTAAAGAAAGCTTCCTATGAATCCAAGCTATATCTGCCCAGTTAAGTTTTAGATAATGCCATCATCTAAATTATTCCCCCAAATAATTTTGTCCTTGCATTTTCAGCCCAACAGCTCGGCGTCTGGGAATGGCACCTCCCACCATGTCACCAGTATCCCCAAATTGGTGCCAGGCCCACCATTTGTCTTTGGTGCTCTAATGGTTATCTGTGCACTGTTAGTGGCTGCATTCATACCCGAAGAAAGATCGTCAAAAAATCGTAAACAATCAGGTGAGCAGAGTAGGGTGTGTTTGGTTTGTAGAGATGATCATTGTTTAGTTGTTTGTAGATCAAACTGGATTACTTTGTTATTTGACTGAAGTTCTGGCAAGTGCCCTATATAGTGGTGGCTGAAAAACATCCTGGGGAACCAGTCATTTTTCATATTTAATCCATTGATATTGTTGTTGCTATTATTATTATTATTATTATTATTATTATTATTATTATTATTATTAGATTGATCGGAGATTGGACTCATGATTACAATGAATTTTTTATTATTCCTGCTATGTTTTTTATATAAGAATAGATATAAGAAAAAAATCTTAATTTTTTAAAATAAAATTTACTAACAGAAATTGATAGATGATAAAGCAAACATGTATGAAAACCAGTGATCGTCTTCTATTGAATCAAAGCTTTTTAAAAAGTAGTTAGGTTATTGCTTGGTAATCCTGTAGTTTTTCTGTTTTAACTTAATTCATTATTGTAAGCTAACATAGCCAACATATATGTATTGCAAATCAGTAATGCTTCTTTCATATCATAATTTTTCTGAGTTTTCCTAACCAGTAGAACCTCATCCATCCTTATTTATCAACAAGAGAATAATATCCTGCTCAATTAACCAAACAAATCTTCACTCACAATAAACAAAACCTCAGCCAAATATCCTAACCAGGCAAGTCTTAACCAAAAACCTCCTACTAAACCATCCATTTATCCCCTAAAGGAACATTCTTCAGATCCAGCAAAACCAAAGGTAACCTTTTTTTCATCCCGATTATCCTAACCTGTGAAACCTTTATTAACATTATAAAGAAATCCTGTAGTAATCCTTTTACGTAGCAACGCTCTCTTAACTTTTGTCAGCCCACAGTATCTCTAAAGCCCAGGTTCCACAGCTCAGAATTATCCCTGGTCCTTGAGTCACTTCCAGCCACCCTGCCTCCTCTTTTGGGTTCCATTATGATTACTTTCCCTGGCTAGGCTCTTCTAGGCTGGCTTCAAAGTGTTTTTAAACCGTAAAGGATGCACCATCTCATGTCCTGATACTGTTATGCACTAGAGAGTCACTCCTATAGTTCAGTTTGTACGTTCAATCTTGTGAGACAGGGAAACATGACAATCAAAAGCCTCCATTTTCCAACATCTGGTGCTACAGTTTGCTCTGTTTCCTAACCTGATTATACCTAAACATTTTATAGTTCATATTGATATTTACTAGATTTTCAAGATTATCACAGACATTAGATCCTCATTGCCTACAGAAAATCTAGGAGGATGAGGCCAAAGAACACTAAATCTGGCACCCCTAGTTCTGCATATAGTTTACCAGAGCCTGGCCAGAAGGGTGATTATCTCAAACTCGAGTCTGGATCTAGACTCAGATGAGGCTAATGGAACCCTGGCTTAACAGACTTATACTAACATATCACTAATCCCAGAACAAAACCTATTAACAAATTTAAACTAACACATTACTGATCTTATAAGAAAACCACAACATATAGCTGATATTGCAACAACGCCTCGTAACA
Source organism: Penaeus japonicus (assembly GCA_017312705.2). Taxonomy (NCBI): domain Eukaryota; kingdom Metazoa; phylum Arthropoda; class Malacostraca; order Decapoda; family Penaeidae; genus Penaeus; species Penaeus japonicus. The sequence goes on along the minus strand of BOPN01000828.1, from coordinate 158,224 downwards.
AATTTTAATTAACATAATACTGATCCTACAACCAAGCCACCATGTCAGGTCTAACCATGTACTTACACCCCATTTCTCATCTCTCTCCCTCACAGGAAGCAATTTAGACATATACGAGAGGGGACACAAGAAGGATGACGGGATGGATACGGCGTCGTTGCCGCTCATGGATGAGACGGGAGTGCTCTAGCCTTTTTAGTGAAGGATAGAAAGAGAGATAATACAATTAAATGTTGAAAACAAAGAGGGGAGGAAAAAAGACATGCAGACAGAAAAAGCTGAATAAAAATGGACTAATAATTACCATGGTTGAAGTAGATGAAGAAATATAAAATGGACATTGTGTAACATAGGATTATTTTGAATGATTTTGTTCATAAGGAAAGGGTAAGGAAAGAAAGGAAGGAAGAAGGATGGAAGAATAGAAGGGGGGAAAGTGGGACCTGCTTTCCAATTATTTTTATTTTCTCGCCTTTTCTCCTACTTCTTTAACCCCTTTCCTTGCATTGTGATTGACGAGTCACGAGGGTGATGGTGCAAGTACAGTGGCTCTGTGGGGGTGTATCTCGGGAGGCTTGTGACCTTGGCATTCTTTAGACAGTGGCGATGCAGTGCTGGACGAAGAAGTGCTATCGTTCTTACTACTCTTACGGTTATTTTTTTGGTAGTTGTACTAGTTTTAGAGGTATGTGTTATTATTACTACGTTATTTTATTATTGCTAT
>BOPN01000828.1:115000-120000 GCA_017312705.2 Penaeus japonicus | reverse complement strand
TCTCTCTCTCTTACCCTATCGCCCAAAACACGCATCGGCGAGTGAGGGGGAAGCGCAATGCCCTGTTCTCAAAGCGCTCTTTCTCTCCTCTTCTCCACGCTCCCTCTTACCCCTACGCTTCTAAACACGCAATGCCTGTTCTCAAAGGGCGCTCTCACTCTCTCTCTCTTTTATCCTTTCACTTCTAAACACGCATCGGCGAGTGAGGCGGCGCAATGCCTGTTCTCAAAGGGCGCTCTCTCTCTCTCTTTTATCCTACTGCTTCTAAACACGCATCGGCGAGTGAGGCAGCGCAATGCCTGTTCTCAAAGGGCGCTCTCTCTCTCTCCTTCTCTCTCTCTTACCCTACGCTTCTAAACACGCATCGGCGAGTGAGGCAGCGCAAGGCCTGTTCTCAAAGGGCGCTCTCTCTCTCTCTCTCTCTCTTTTATCCTACTGCTTCTAAACACGCATCGGCGAGTGAGGCAGCGCAATGCCTGTTCTCAAAGGGCTCTCTCTCTCTCTCTCTCTCTCTCTCTCTCTCTCTCTCTCTCTCTCTCTCTCTTTCTCGCTCCTCTCTCTGTCTCATACCAAACATGCCTTATCCTAAGCTAAAACACGCATTGTGGGTGATGCCAGCCATAATGCCTGTTCTCAAGGGCGCTCTCTCTCTCCCTCTCTCTCTCTCTCTCTCTCTCTCTCTCTCTCTCTCTCTTACCCTATCGCTTCCTAAACGCATCAGCAGTGAGGAAGCGCAATGCTGTTCTCAAAGGAGCCACTCTCTCTCTCCTTCTCTCTCTTACCCTACGCTTCTAAGCAAGCGGCCTGTTCTCAAGGGCGCTCTCTCTCTCTCTCCTTCTCTCTCTTACCCTACTTCTAAACGCATCGGCAGTGAGGCAGCCTGTGCCTGTTCTCAAGGGTGCTCTCTCTCTCTCCTTCTCTCTCTCTTACCCTACGCTTCTAAACACGCATCGGCGAGTGAGGCAGCGCAATGCCTGTTCTCAAAGGGCGCTCTCTCTCTCTCTTTCTCTGTCCTACTGCTTCTAAACAGGCATCGACCAAGTGAGGCAGCGCAATGCCTGTTCTCCAAGGCGCTCTCTCTCTCTCCCTTCTCTCTCTCTTACCCTACGCTTCTAAGCACGCATCGGCCAGTGAGGCAGCGCAATGCCTGTTCTCAAGGCGCTCTCTCTCTCTCTCCTTCTCTCTCTCTTACCCTACGCTTCTAAACACGCATCGGCCAGTGTGGGCAGCACAAAGGCCTGTTCTCAAAGGGCGCTCTCTCTCTCTCTCTCTCTCTTTTATCCTACTGCTTCTAAACACGCATCGGCGAGTGAGGCAGCGCAATGCCTGTTCTCAAGGAACTCTCTCTCTCTCCTTCTCTCTCTCTTACCCTACGCTTCTAAACACGCATCGGCGAGTGAGGCAGCGCAATGCCTGTTCTCAAAGGGCGCTCTCTCTCTCTTACCCTACGCTCCTAAACACGCATCGGCGAGTGAGGCAGCGCAATGCCTGTTCTCAAAGGGCGCTCTCTCTCTCTCTCTTTTATCCTTTCACTTCTAAACACGCATCGGCGAGTGAGGCAGCGCAATGCTTGTTCTCAAAGGGCGCTCTCTCTCTCTCTCTCTCTCTCTCTCTCTCTCTCTCTCTCTCTCTCTCTCTCTCTCTCTCTCTCTCTCTCTCTCTCTCTCTCTCTCTCTCTCTCTCTCTCTCTCTCTCTCTCTCTCTCTCTCTCTCTCTTTCTCACTCTCTCTCTCTCTCATAGCAAACACGCCTTATCCTAACGCTTCTAAACACGCATTGGCGGGTGATGCAGCGCAATGCCTGTTCTCAAAGGGCGCTCTCACTCTCTCTCTCTTTTATCCTTTCACTTCTAAACACGCATCGGCGAGTGAGGCGGCGCAATGCCTGTTCTCAAAGGGCGCTCTCACTCTCTCTCTCTTTTATCCTTTCACTTCTAAACACGCATCGGCGAGTGAGGCGGCGCAATGCCTGTTCTCAAAGGGCGCTCTCTCTCTCTCTCTCTCTCTTTTATCCTACTGCTTCTAAACACGCATCGACGAGAGTGAGGGGCAGCGCAATGCCTGTTCTCAAGAGCGCTCTCTCTCTCTCCTTCTCTCTCTCTTACCCTACGCTTCTAAACACGCATCGGCGAGTGAGGCAGCGCAAGGCCTGTTCTCTCTCTCTCTCTCTCTCTCTCTCTTTTATCCTACTGCTTCAAAGCAACGCATCGGCGAGAGTGAGGCAGCGCAATGCCTGTTCTCAAAGGGCTCTCTCTCTCTCTCTCTCTCTCTCTCTCTCTCTCTCTCTCTCTCTCTCTCTCTCTCTCTCTCTCTCTTTCTCGCTCTCTCTCTGTCTCTCATACCAAACATGCATATCTGCCCCGCTTCTAAGCACGCATTGGCGGGTGATGCAGCGCAATGCCTGTTCTCAAAGGGCGCTCTCTCTCTCTCTCTCTCTCTCTCTCTCTCTCTCTCTCTCTCTCTCTCTCTCTCTCTCTCTCTTACCCTATCGCTTCTAAACACGCATCGGCGAGTGAGGAAGCGCAATGCCTGTTCTCAAAAGGCGCTCTCTCTCTCTCCTTCTCTCTCTCTTACCCTACGCTTCTAAACACGCAATGCCTGTTCTCAAAGGGCGCTCTCACTCTCTCTCTCTTTTATCCTTTCCACTTCAAGCACGCATCGGCCGAGTGAGACGCGCAATGCCTGTTCTCAAGGGCGCTCTCTCTCTCTCTCTCTCTTTTATCCTACCTTCTAAACACGCATCAGCCGGGAGTGAGGCAGCACAATGCCTGTTCTCAAAGGGCGCTCTCTCTCTCTCCTTCTCTCTCTCTTACCCTACGCTTCTAAACACGCATCGGCTTGGAGGCGCAGAGGCAGCGCAAGGCCTGTTCTCAAGGGCGCTCTCTCTCTCTCTCTCTTTTTTATCCTACTGCTTCTAAGCCTTACGCATCGGCGAGTGAAGGCTTGGCCCTGCCTGTTCTCAAGGGCTCTCTCTCTCTCTCTCTCTCTCTCTCTCTCTCTCTCTCTCTCTCTCTCTCTCTCTTTCTCGCTCTCTCTCTGTCTCTCATACCAAACATGCCTTATCCTAACGCTTCTAAACACGCATTGGCGGGTGATGCAGCGCAATGCCTGTTCTCAAAGGGCGCTCTCTCTCTCTCTCTCTCTCTCTCTCTCTCTCTCTCTCTCTCTCTCTCACCCTATCGCTTCTAAACACGCGGCGGGTGAGGAAGCGCAATGCCTGTTCTCAAGGGCGCTCTCTCTCTCCTTCTCTCTCTCTTACCCTACGCTTCTATATATATATATACATATATATATACACATATATACACAAGAAAAAGGAGAGGGGGGAAAGGAGGGAGAGATAGTGGGTGGGGAAGGAGACCAAGAAGAGGGAGAGGAGCTTAACAACCCGCCTCCTCCTTCGGGTGAGCGACCACTCGACACTCGACACTCGACACCAAGATCGCGGAGAGAGAACACGCGCGGACGGCGACGCTACGAAGCTACATCCACAGGTGAGAGAAGCGGCCGTGTTTAATGTGTCACTTAGAGTATTTATTTTTCTTTTGTGGTCTACTTGTTAATCTTCTTTTTATTGTTATGCCTTTTGTCATTGTAATTATTATTATATATATTTTTTTCTTATTTCTGTTTTACGATTTGATATTAGTATTTACTCGATTTTGTTATTATTATTATTGTTTTTTTATATTGTTAATACCATTATCATTATGATCGTTATCATTTTTACCTCACATTATTTTTGTCATCGTTGTTATTATTATCATTGTTATAATTTTCATTATTACTACTGTTATTGTTATTCTTGTGAAATCTATTATCTCTAATAGTATTTTTATTGTAGGAAAGAAAGTAAACAAACCTTTCTATAACATGGAAGTGTTTTAATAATTTTCGTCGCTATTGTTACAATATCATCATTGTTATTGTAAAACTTATCATTATGCTTGTCTTTATTATTGTTACATATTATCATTGTTGTTATTACTTTCACGATTTTATTAGTATTATGATAACTATCATTGTTGTTATTATTATCATATCTGTGGCAGTTAATGAAACTGTGAGTCTGGAAGCGCCGTAGTGAGAGACAGAGCTTTTACTCTCTCTCTCTCTTCTCTTCTCTCTCTCGACCCACCCCCTTTCCATCTCTCTCTCTCTCTCTCTTTCTCTTTCTCTCTCTCTCTCTCTTTCACGCCTTATCCTACCACTTCTAAACACGCATCGGCGAGTGAGGCAGCGCAATGCCTGTTCTCAAAGGGCGCTCTCTCTCTCTCCTTCTCTCTCTCTTACCCTACGCTTCTAAACACGCATCGGCGAGTGAGGCAGCGCAATGCCTGTTCTCAAAGGGCGCTCTCTCTCTCTCTCTCTCTCTTTTATCCTACTGCTTCTAAACACGCATCGGCGAGTGAGGCAGCGCAATGCCTGTTCTCAAAGGGCGCTCTCTCTCTCTCCTTCTCTCTCTCTTACCCTACGCTTCTAAACACGCATCGGCGATTGAGGCAGCGCATTGCCTGTTCTCAAAGGGCGCTCTCTTGCAGGGCGATGTCTGGCAACAGGACGACGACAGCTTACGCCGCAGCCTCCGCCGCAGCCTCCGCCGGCGGAATGATGTCCGCCGCAGAGAGCCTGTCCATTGCTTCCGCCCTGTCGTTCGTGATGCTGATTGCAGCGCCCCTCAACTTCTACGTGAGTCGAGCGCTGCACCAGATGCCTCCTGCGGTCAAGCGATCTCTCATTGATTACGTGATGATGTACTCGAGCACCGCGGCGGCTGTGTACGCCGTCACCGTCCTTCCGGTCAGGATCGCCAACATCCTTGCCTTCGTGATCCACGATGCCTTGGGCTTGAGTCGAAGGATTCCCGGAGCCGACTTCCGGTCTCGGCTTTACGACGCGACGCTCAACGGGACCTTGGACTTGGAAGGCGTCGGACGGAACGCTCAGGGCCGTCTCGACGTCACGGGAGCTGGTCCCTACGGTGGAGCTGCAACGTCTGCA
>BOPN01000828.1:102500-110000 GCA_017312705.2 Penaeus japonicus | reverse complement strand
TTTCTTCCTTCCTTTTTTCTCTACCTATTCCCTTTCTCCTCTTCTCCTTCCTTTCACTCACTCACTTTCTCCTCTTTCCTTCTTTTTCTCACCACTCCCTTTCTACTCTTCCTTCCCTTTCTCTCACTCACTCACTCCCTTTCCCCTTCTCTCTCACTCAGTACTGCTCCCTTTCTCCTCTTTCCTTCCTTTCTCTCACTCACTCACTCCCTTTCTCCTCTTTCCTTCCTTTTTCTCACTCACTCCCTCCCTTTCTCCTCTTTCCTTCCTTTTTCTCACTCCCTCCCTTTCTCCTCTTTCCTTCCTTTTTCTCATTCACTCCTGTTTTTCCTCTTTCCTTCCTTTTTCTCACTCACTCACTCCCTTTCTCCTCTTCCTTCCTCCTTTCTCTCACTCACTCACTCCCTTTCTTTCCTTCCTTTCTTCTCACCACTCACTCCCTTTCTCCTCCTTTCCCTTCCTTTCTCTCACTCACTCCCTTTCTCCCCTCTCCTTCCTTTCTCTCACTCACTCACTCCCTTTCTCCTCTTTCCTTCCTTTTTCTCACTCACCCCTCCCTTTTCCTTCTTTCCTTCCTTTTTCTGAACGTTAGATTCTCCTTTCTCCTCTTTCCTTCCTTTTTCTCACTCACCTCCTTCTTCTCCTCTTTCCTTCCTTTCTCTCACTCACTCACTCCCTTTCTCCTCTTTCCTTCCTTTCTCTCACTCACCTCCCTTTCTCCTCTTTCCTTCCTTTTTCTCACTCATTCCCTTTCTCCTCTTTCCTTCCTTTCACTCACTCCCTTTCTCCTCTTTCCTTCCTTTCTCTCACTCACTCACTCCCTTTCTCCTCTTTCCTTCCTTTTTCTCACTCACTCCCTCCCTTTCTCCTCTTTCCTTCCTTTTTCTCACTCATTCCCTTTCTCCTCTTTCCTTCCTTTTTCTCACTCACTCCCTTTCTCCTCTTTCCTTCCTTTCTCTCACTCACTCACTCCCTTTCTCCTCTTTCCTTCCTTTCTCTCACTCACTCCCTCCCTTTCTCCTCTTTCCTTCCTTTTTCTCACTCAGTCCCTCCCTTTCTCCTCTTTCCTTCCTTTTTCTCACTCACTCCCTCCCTTTCTCCTCTTTCCTTCCTTTCTCTCACTCACTCCCTCCCTTTCTCCTCTTTCCTTCTTGTTTTCACTCATTCCCTTTCCCCTCTTTCCTTCCTTTTTCTCACTCACTCACTCCCTTTCTCCTCTTTCCTTCCTTTTTCTCACTCACTCCCTCCCTTTCTCCTCTTCCTTTCTTTTTCTTTCTCACTCACTCCCTTTCTCCTCTTCCTTCCCTTTTTCTCACTCACTCCCTCCCTTTCTCCTCTTCCTTCCCTTTTTCTCACTCACTCCCTCCCTTTCTCCTCTTTCCTTCCTTTTTCTCACTCAGTCCCTCCCTTCTTCTTCTCCTTCTTCTCTCCTTCCTCTTTTTCTCACTCACCTCCTCCCCTTTCTCCTCTTTCCTTCCTTTTTCTCACTCACTCCCTCCCTTTCTCCTCTTTCCTTCCTTTTTCTCACTCACTCACTCCCTCCGTTTCTCCTCTTTCCTTCCTTTTTCTCACTCACTCACTCCCTTTCCCCTCTTTCCTTCCTTTTCTCTCACCTGGCCCCTCCCTTTCTCCTCTTCCTTCCTTTTTCTCACTCCTCACTCCCTTTCTCTTCCTTCCTTTTTCACTCACTCCCTTTCTCCTCTCTTCCTTCCTTCTCTCACTCACTCACTCCCTTTCTCCTCTTTCCTTCCTTTCTCTCACTCACTCCCTCCCTTTCTCTTCTCCTTCCTTTTTCTCACTCACTCCCTCCCTTTCTCCTCTTTCCTTCCTTTTTCTCACTCACTCCCTCCCTTTCTCCTCTTTACTTCCTTTCTCTCACTCACTCACTCCCTTTCTCCTCTTTCTTTACTTTCTCTCCCTCACTCCCTCCCTTTCTCCTCTTTACTTCCTTTCTCTCACTCACTCACTCCCTTTCTCCTCTTTCTTTACTTTCTCTCCCTCACTCCCTCCCTTTCTCCTCTTTCCTTCCTTTTTCTCACTCACTCCCTCCCTTTCTCCTCTTTCCTTCCTTTCTCTCACTCACTCCCTCCCTTTCTCCTCTTTCCTTCCTTTTTCTCACTCACTCCCTCCCTTTCTCCTCTTTCCTTCCTTTTTCTCACTCACTCACTCCTTTCTCCTCTTTCCTTCCTTTTTCTCACTCACTCCCTCCCTTTCTCCTCTTTCCTTCCTTTTTCACCATTCTCCTTCCCTCTTCTCTCCTTTTCCTTCCTCTTTTTCTCACTCACTCCCTCCCTTTCTCCTTCTTCCTTCCTTTTTCTCACTCACTCCCTCCCTTCTCCTCTTTCCATCCCTTTCTCTCACTCACTCCCTTTCTCCTCTTTCCTTCCTTTTTCTCACTTTACTCACTCCTTTCTCCTCTTCCTTCCTTTTTCTCACTCATTCCTCCCTTTTCTCCCCTCTTTCCTTCCTTTTCACTCACTCTCTCCTCTCTTTTCCTTCTCCTCTTTCCTTCCTTTCTCTCACTCACTCACTCCCTTTCTCCTCTTTCCTTCCTTTCTCTCACTCACTCCCTCCCTTTCTCCTCTTTCCTTCCTTTTTCTCACTCATTCCCTCCCTTTCTCCTCTTTCCTTCCTTTTTTTCTCACCACTCCCTCCCTTCTCCTCTTCCTTCCTTCTTTTTCTCACTCACTCCCTCCCTTTCTCCTCTTTCCATCCTTTCTCTCACTCACTCCCTCCCTTTCTCCTCTTTCCTTCCTTTTTCTCACTCACTCCCTCCCTTTCTCCTCTTTCCTTCCTTTTTCTCACTCATTCCCTTTCTCCTCTTCCTTTTTTCTCACTCACTCCTCCCTTTCTCCTCTTCCTTCCTTTTTCTCACTCACTCCCTCCCCTTTCTCCTCTTTCCATCCTTCTCTCACACACTCCCTCCCTTTCTCTTCTTCCTTTACTTTCTCTCACTCACTCACTCCCTTTCTCCTCTTTCCTTCTTTTTTCTCACTCACTCCCTTTCTCCTCTTTCCTTCCTTTTTCTCACTCATTCCCTCCCTTCTCCTCTCCTTCCTTTTTCTCAATTCTCATTCCCCCTTTCTCCTTCTTCCTTCCTTTTTTCTCACTCACTCCCTCCCTTTCTCCTCTTTACTTCCTTTCTCTCACTCACTCACTCCCTTTCTCCTCTTTCTTTACTTTCTCTCCCTCACTCCCTCCCTTTCTCCTCTTTCCTTCCTTTTTCTCACCGACTTCCTCCCTTTCTCCTCTTCCTTCCTTTCTCTCACTCACTTCCCTTTCTCCTCTTTTCCTTCCTCTTCTCACTCCACTCCCTCCCTTTCTCCTCTTCCTTACTTTCTCTCACTCACTCACCCTTTCTCCTCTTTCCTTCCTTTTTCTCTCTCACTCCCTCCCTTTCTCCTTCTTCCTTTTTCTCATCAATTCCCTCCCCTTTCTCCTCTTTCCTTCCTTTTTCTCACTCACTCCCTTTCTCCTCTTTCCTTCCTTTTTCTCACTCACTCCCTCCCTTTCTCCTTTCCCTTTCTCTCACCTGCATCTCCCCCCCTTTCTCCTCTTCCTTCCTTTTTCTCACTCACTCTCCCTTTCTCTTCCTCCTCTTTTCCTTCTTTTTCTCACTCACTCCCTCCCTTTCTCCTCTTTCCTTCCTTTTTCTCACTCCCTCCCTTTCTCCTCTTTCCTTCCTTTCTCTCACTCACTCCCTCCCTTTCTCCTCTTTCCTTCCTTTTTCTCACTCACTCCCTCCCTTTCTCCTCTTTCCTTCCTTTCTCTCACTCACTCACTCCCTTTCTCCTCTTTCCTTCCTTTCTCTCACTCACTCACTCCCTTTCTCCTCTTTCCTTCCTTTTTCTCACTCACTCCCTCCCTTTCTCCTCTTTCCTTCCTTTTTCTCACTCACTCCCTTTCCCCTCTTTCCTTCCTTTCTCTCACTCTCTCCCTCCCTTTCTCCTCCTTCCTTCCTCTCTCTCACTCACTCCCTCCCTTTCTCCTCCTTCCTTCCTCTCTCTCACTCACTCCCTTTCTCCTCTTTCCTTCCTTTCTCTCACTCACTCACTCCCTTTCTTCTCCTTTTTTTTCCTTCCTCTTTTTCCTACCCCCTCCTCCCTTCTCCCCTTCCTTCCTTCTACCTCACTCCCTTTCTCCTCTTCCTTCCTTTTTCTCACTCAATCTCTTCTCCTTCTTCCTTCCTTTTTCTCACTCACTCCCTCCCTTTCTCCTCTTTCCTTCCTTTTTCTCACTCACTCCCTCCCTTTCTCCTCTTTCCTTCCTTTTTCTCACTCACTCCCTTTCTCCTCTTTCCTTCCTTTTTCTCACTCACCTTCTCCTCTCTTTCCTTCCTTTTTCTCACTCCCTCCCTCCCTTTCTCCTCTTTCCTTCCTTTTTCTCACTCACTCCCTCCCTTTCTCCTCTTTCCTTCCTTTTTCTCACTCACTCCCTTTCTCCTCTTCCTCTTCCTTTTTCTCACTCACTCCCTCCCTTTCTCCTCTTTCCTTCCTTTTTCTCACTCACTCCCTCCCTTTCTCCCTCTTTTCCTTCCTTTTTCTCACTCACTCCCTCCTCTTTCCTTCCTTTTTCTCACTCACTCTTCTTCTTCCTTCTTTTTTTCTCTACTCACTCTTCTCCCTTTTCCCTTCCTTTTTCTCACTCACTCCCTCCCTTTCTCCTCTTTCCTTCCTTCTTTCACCACTCCCTCCTCTCCTTCTCCTTCCTTTTTCACCACTCCCTCCCTTTCTCCTCTTTCCTTCCTTTTTCTCACTCACTCCCTTTCTCCTCTTTCCTTCCTTTTTCTCACTCACTCCCTTTCTCCCTCTTTCCTCCCTTTCTCACTCACTCCCTTTCTCCTCTTTCCTTCCTTTTTCTCACTCACTCCCTCCCTTTCTCCTCTTTCCTTCCTTTTTCTCACTCACTCACTCCCTTCTGTTTTTCCTTTTCTTTTTTTTTTCACTCATTCCCTCCCTTTCCTCTTTCCTTCCTTTTTTTTCTCACTCACTCCTCCCTTTCTCCTCTTCCTTCTTTTTTCTCACTCATTCCCTCCATTTCTCCTTTTCCTTCTCCTTTTTCTCACTCACTCACTCCCTTTCTCCTCTTTCCTTCCTTTTTCTCACTCACTCCCTCCCTTTCTCCTCTTTCCTTCCTTTTTCTCACTCACTCCCTCCCTTTCTCCTCTTTCCTTCCTTTCTCTCACTCACTCACTCCCTTTCTCCTCTTTCCTTCTTTTCTCTCACTCCCTCTTTCTCTTCCTTCCTTTTTCCTTACTCCCTCCCTTTCTCCTCTGTCTTCTTTTTTTCTCACTCATTCCCTTTCCCCCTTTTCCTTCCTTTTTCTCATTCACTCCCTCCCTTTCTCCTCTTTCCTTCCTTTTTCTCACTCTTCTCCCTCCCTTCTCCTTTCTTTTCTTCACGCCACCACCTTTCCTTTCCTTCCTTTTTCTCACACACTCCCTCCCTTTCTCCTCTTCCTTCCTTTTCTCACCAGTCCCTCCCTTCTCCTCTTTCCTTCCTTTCTCTCACTCACTCACTCCCTTTCTCCTCTTTCCTTCCTTTTTCTCACTCCCTCCCTCCCTTTCTCCTCTTTCCTTCCTTTTTCTCACTCACTCCCTCCCTTTCTCCTCTTTCCTTCTTTTTTCTCACTCACTCCCTCCCTTTCTCCTTTCTTTCACCACCCCTCCCTTCTCCTCTTTCCTTCCTTCACTCACTCCCTCCCTTTCTCCTCTTTCCTTCCTTTCTCTCACTCACTCACTCCCTTTCTCCTCTTTCCTTCTTTTTTCTCACTCACTCCCTTCTCCTCTTCCTTTTCTCACTCACTCCCTCCCTTTCTCCTCTTTCCTTCCTTTTTCTCACTCACTCCCTCCCTTTCTCCTCTTTCCTTCCTTTTTCTCACTCACTCCCTTTCTCCTCTTTCCTTCCTTTTTCTCACTCACTCCCTCCCTTTCTCCTCTTTCCTTCCTTTTTCTCACTCACTCCCTCCCTTTCTCCTCTTTCCTTCCTTTTTCTCACTCACTCCCTCCCTTTCTCCTCTTTCCTTCCTTTTTCTCACTCACTCCCTCCCTTTCTCCTCTTTCCTTCCTTTTTCTCACTCACTCCCTCCCTTTCTCCTCTTTCCTTCCTTTTTCTCACTCACTCCCTTTCTCCTCTTTCCTTCCTTTTTCTCACTCACTCCCTTTCTCCTCCTTCCTTCTTTTTCTCACTCACTCCCTTTCTCCTCTTTCCTTCCTTTCTCTCACTCACTCCCTCCCTTTCTCCTCTTTCTTTACTTTCTCTCACCACTTCCCTCCTTTCTCCTCTTTCCTTCCTTTTTTCTCACCTACTCCCTTTCTCCTTCTTCCTTCCTTTTTCTCACTCACTCCCTCCCTTTCTCCTCTTTCCTTCCTTTCTCTCACTCACTCACTCCCTTTCTCCTCTTTCCTTCCTTTTTCTCACTCATTCCCTTTCTCCTCTTTCCTTCCTTTTTCTCACTCACTCCCTCCCTTTCTCCTCTTTTCCTCTTTCCCTTTTCTCACTGTTCCTTTCTCCTCTCTCCTTCCTTTTTCACTCACTCCCTCCCTTTCTCCCTCTTCCTTCTTTTTTTCTCACTCACTCCCTTTCTCCTCCTCCCTTCCTTTTTCTCACTCACTCCCTTTCTCCTGTTTCCTTCCTTTTTCTCACTCACTCCCTCCCTTTCTCCTCTTTCCTTCCTTTTTCTCACTCACTCCCTCCCTTTCTCCTCTTTCCTTCTTTTTTCTCACTCACTCCCTCCCTTTCTCCTCTTTCCTTCCTTTTTCTCACTCATTCCCTCCCTTTCTCCTCTTTTCCTTCCTTTTTCTCACTCACTCACTCCCTCTTTCCTTCCTTTCTCTCACCACTCACTCCCTCCTTCTTCCTTCCTTTTCTCCTCACTCACTCACTCCCTTTCTCCTCTTTCCTTCCTTTCTCTCACTCACTCACTCCCTTTCTCCTCTTTCCTTCCTTTTTCTCACTCCCTCCCTCCCTTTCTCCTCTTTCTTTACTTTCTCTCACTCTCATTCCCTTTCTCCCCTTGCCTTTCCCTTCTCTCATTCTCTTTCTCCCCTTGCCTTTCCCTTCTCTCATTCTCTTTCTCCCCTTTCCTTTCTCTCACTCACTCACTCATTCCCTTTCTCTTACTTCATCTGTGTTGTCCTTTATTCCCTTACTTTCTGTTTCTCTCTCCTATATTACTTATACTCTCTCCTGATTCTTCTCCATGGTTTTTCCTTTGTTCTATCTCTTATTTCTCCTGTTTTATTCAATCTATAATGTTCTCTTGACTGTACTCTCCCCTCCTCCCTCTCCTCCTTTTTATGTTTACCTTCTGTTCCTTTTGCTTTGCCCTTAATCTTATGTATCTTTCTCCTCCAGCTTTTTTCTTCCCTCATCTATGTTATTTTCTCATTTCTATCAATCCTGCAGTCCTATTGTTTGCTCATTTCTTTCATGTTTCTACCTCCCCCTTATCCTAGCCTAGGCTAGCCTAGCATAGTTATTGTCTCTTGTTTATTTCGCT
>BOPN01000828.1:85000-92500 GCA_017312705.2 Penaeus japonicus | reverse complement strand
TACATATATATGTACATATATATACAGATGGATGTACAAATATATGTATATAGATATAGATAGATAGGTATATGTGTGTATACGCATTGTATTATAAAAGATATAGATAGATATAGATATATGAATGTATATATATATTTATGAACAATGAACTTTTAAACTTATTGTTTGTAAACTTACGAATTTCATTTTCGTTGAGTTCAGTTGACTGTCTCAGACTATGCAGCTTAAGAAGTTGCAGCGCTTTATATACCGGAGCGGCGGCTTGAGTTGCACGTTGCAGGATAAGCAAGGTGACCTCACAGGAGCAGATGGGGAGGGTGGAGTGGGGGGAGAGGGAAGAGGGGGATGGGAGGGGGGGAGATGCAGCAACTTGGGAAATCAGGGAATTACGCGATTCTTTGTTTCTATATATATCTATCTTTTCTTTGTATTTCAATAGTTGGTTTTAGAATTACTGACATTATTATCAATATCGCTATTTTTGTTAATGACATTACTTTATTTTCATTATTATTGTTACTGTTCATGTTTTATTTTCATTATTATTGTTACTGTTCATGTTTTATTTTCATCATTATTGTTACTGTTCATGTTTTATTTTCATTATTATTGTTACTGTTCATGTTTTATTTTCATTATTATTGTTACTGTTCTTGTTTTATTTTCATTATTATTGTTACTGTTCATGTTTTATTTTCATTATCATTGTAACTGTACATGTTTTATTTTCATTAACATTAGCTACCTCCCATCTTAAAACATTTGACCTGTTCATTGCTGAGTCTCTGCATATGACTACGATTAAACCAGAGCTCAACAACTATGCAATTGCAACCACCCTATTCACTACGTAAACCACCATCCACCCTAATTGGTTGTCTTCCTTCTGCTCATTTCTCACAATTAACATGCTTTCGAGCCAATATTAATGTGATATATATCATGTTTTTGCTTTATGTTTAGGAAATTGTTTTTTGTATTTCCAATAATTGTTGTTTTCCGCTTTATTATAACATTAATAATGAAGGTTGAATCTCAGAAACGTTTTCAAAAAGGAAGTTTTTTTTTCTCTACCGTACTGTTTTCTTTGCTTGTTCAAGATCAAATTCCCGCGTGACATATTCATAACCCATTATGTCGTAGGAAATGTCACATGGGCTTGATATGAAATATCTTGACACCTGCAAGAATTATGGAGCCATACCGGACTTTATGAAATTCAATATCAAATACATATATGTAGGGAGAGATAGATAGATAGATATACACACATGTGTATATGCATATATGTGTGGCGGGGAAGCCGTATGTCAGTGTGTATATATATGTGTATATATATATTCATAATATATATATATATATATATATATATATATATATATATGCACATACATATACATATGGAGGGACAGCCGTAGCGTGGTTGGCAATGCCCGCAGCTGGGGCGTCTCCAAACGCAAGGTCTTTAGTCCCAGCTTCAGTCCGAGGTTAGGATGGACATCCACTCGGAGTGACGGCTTTCCGCTGCCTAATCCTAAAGTTCTTCGAGAAAAAGGCACCGTCTTTCTCCTTAAATAGAAAGAGAGTTCGAAATGCAAACCCAAATCAAATATATGTGTGTATATACATATGTATGTATATATATATAGTATACACAAACATGGACACACTCCATATAATGGTGAACATATATTATATTCAATATGGGCTTTGTCTTCATTGCAAACCTAAGTTACGTTACAGACTGGGAATACATTTCAAAAAGATGAAAAAAATATTCCTCTAGTTCCAACCTTCTCATCATACTTTTATTTATTTTATTTTGTTCTTAATGATTTATGCTTATCTTTGACAAGTACCTGACGAAACAATAGTAAACACAGTGACGTGTACACATAGAAAGAAAGGCATGTTTACTTTCTGCAAGAATTCTGCAATGATTGCGATCGTTTTTGAAGCCTAGTTTATCATTCAATTTCATTTTTTGGTTGAGGGTAAGAATCTGAATATTCTTATTTTGCCTTAATATCATAACGAGAAAGTCAAGAGTCCACATGTCCTAGATATTTAATCTTTTACTTTCCATTCATCAGTTTATCAATTATTGCAATAATTCCATACATTGCAATACAAAAACTAGAAAGGTCACACGAGGCCTTTTTCCTCCAAACCCTTTCCTTCGTGTTAATATTTTCTGAACTTTTTGTTAATTGTATCGGATATAGTTTATTCCCTTGATCTATGTTTGAATCATCTTTCGTTTGGTTAAATAAGGCGTTTAACTGACTTTTGAATGCTTCAATGACCATTCGAACACGGTTCACGAGATCGAATAGCGTTCGAAGAAATCTATAATATATATTCGAAAGTACTTACAGGGATCGTATCAGAAAAAGGATTATAGGGATCGTGTGAGAAAAAGGATAGCATAAGGTTAATCTCTGGTTTATTTCCACATGATAAAGTCAAAATTCGTTAGCCGTTAAATGGTCTTGGTAGAAGAGGTCCTCGTTTTGAATCCTCACCAACGGTACCCTCCGCGTCCATAGCCTCCGTGGTAGCCTCCGCCGTAGCCTCCGCGGTAGCCTCCTCCATAGTAGCCTACGGAGCGCCAAGGGTCAGCGTCGGCCAGGGCGTCGGGCTCAGGCATGGCTCGTGCTGCCCCCATCAGGGCGGACAGAACCATCGCCACAGCGAGAAAGAGCGACATCTGGAACACAGACGCGGGAGCTCAGTGGCAGGAATATAGGGAACAGTGGCAGTCAGCATTTTACGTAGATGGGCAAGCCCTACATATGGCATCATATACATATAGATATAGATAGATATGCAAATATATGTGTATGCATATGTATCATATCATATATATGTATATATATGAATGTATATATACATACATATATATGTATCTATGAACAATGAACTTTTAAACTTATAATTTGTAAACTTACGAATTTCATTTTCGTTGAGTTCAGTTGACTGTCTCAGACTATGCAGCTTAAGAAGTTGCAGCGCTTTATATAGCGGAGCGCTGGCTTAAGTTGCCACGTTGCAGGATGAGCGGTGTGTCCTCACAGATGGGGAGGGTGGAGTGGGGGGAGAGGGAAGAGGGGGATGGGAGGGGGGAAGATGCAGCAACTTGGGAAATCGGGGAATTACCCTTTTTTTTTTCTTTTTTTTTTATTGATCTCTTTAGCTCTTCTTTGTATTGCAATAGTTAATCTTACATTATTGACACTTTTCAATATCGCTACTGCTCTTGTCATTACTTTATTATTTTTGTTACTATCTATGTTTTATCTATAGTATAATTATCCACTGAGAGTATTGTCATTTTAGCATTGCTATCATAACCATTTATAGATACACACACATGCACGCACGCACGCACGACACACACAAACGCGAGCACTCACACACATATATATACATATACATACACACATATGTGTGTTTGTATTTATGTACATACACACACACACGCATATATACATAAATATGTACTGTCGGCCACATATAAAAGGTACACGCATTTTAGTAAGTAGGGTCGAGTCATTGGTAAACATGGAGTTTTACAATGAATTTAAGGCATTGTGAGATATTTTAGCAAAGAGTAATTGCCCCTTCACGTGTTCTCAGATGATGGAGCGCAATTTTAATATACCCTTCATATAAGTGGAGAGAGAGAGGAGCACCTGAGAGTGGGTGAAAATGAGGAGGAAGAAAGGAATGGGAGACGGTGGAAGGACGGAAGAAACTTGGAGAGAGGGCCGGGTGTGAGGGTAAGGCCTCATCCAAACGGCCAAGCTTTTACTTAGCAAACTTTGCGTCGATGTAAAGTCAGAAATGGAAAACCCGCGAGCAAAACCTTGGGATTAGGAAGCTTCATTACGAGGCTTTGCTCGCGGTTTCTCTGTTTCTGACATCACACTGAGCAAAGTTTAGCTCGCCCGTCTCGACGAGGCCAGAAAAAGCGAAAGGTTTCGAAAGTTATACTGAGGAATGATCTGCTGAAAAAAAAAAAAAAGATATAATAATGGTCATTTATCTAAAGATAATGGCTACTAATACACTTCGTAAAATGTATGTTCGTCGAGCATTCATAATTTTTTGTCGTATTCAGTGAATGAAGAGGGTATTATGTTACTAATATTATATTCTTGGTGCATTGTTAATACATAAGAGCCTTGGAATGATCCAACTAGCTAGATAGCTAGTTTAAGAATACTTGCTCAACTGACCCACCTAAGGAAACTTTTCAAATGGTTTACTTAATATCTATGAAACCTACAGTGGCTTTATATTTGTACAGATCAATCCGCATATAGACTTATCTTATATTATAAACGGCAACATTGTGGTTTGGAAACTTTTCCCATAATGGGTCATAGATAAAGAAACGAGTTAGGGCGTGTTGAAAAGAAACGAAACTACGATTTCATATTATTTCATTCAAGTATATGTATGTGTTTTCCTAGAAATACAAATGGCACTACAGACTGGTCGGGGTTTGCAAGTGATAGTTCAGTGTACGTGTGCGTGTGTGCATGTGTGCATGTGTGCGTATCCCAGTAGCTTTTCTCTGTTTCTCAGGTAAGAATTGTTTCATGAACTTCCCAGTGCTTGTTGTTTTGCAATTGCCAAATGCATCATTGGCTTATAATCGGAGGGGGGGGGGGGGTAGTGCTTAATTTAAGGCATATTTTCA
This sequence comes from Penaeus japonicus, assembly GCA_017312705.2. Lineage (NCBI taxonomy): Eukaryota > Metazoa > Arthropoda > Malacostraca > Decapoda > Penaeidae > Penaeus > Penaeus japonicus. The sequence goes on along the minus strand of BOPN01000828.1, from coordinate 87,789 downwards.
CATTTCTAGGATATTGGCGTGATGCCTGAGGAATGATAATTTCTTTATTATTTTTACAAATAATCGAATGTGGTGTAATCATAACACTTGATACATGCATTTTTATATTTGCTATACAATCCTCTATTATTTAGTACAATTATACTTTCGAAATCAAATCATGAGAAATGAGGACTCGAAGGTAGGGAAAACAGAAAGAAGTCTGGAAGTTTGCAAAATATAACACCTAAAATTTGCGTTATGTTCATACTATTGATCATTTTTGAATGATCACTTATAATTGATATATAATTTATCTGTCAATCAGTAATTTGATTATTTTATCCGCAAACAGCCAATCAATCTTCAATATGCATTTTCTTTATCATTGATGTCTGCAATTTCACATATAGAATCCATCTACAGATAGCGTCACACACACACACACATATTTACATATGTATATATATATACATATATACATATATATTTGCGTGTGTGTGTTTATATATATATATATACATATGCATTATATATATATATATATATATATATATATATATATATATATATATATATACATACATATATATATATAGGGCGGACAGAACCATCGCCACAGCGAGAAAGAGCGACATCTGGAACACAGACGCGGGAGCTCAGTGGCAGGAATATAGGGAACAGCGGCAGTCAGCATTTTGCGTAGATGGGCAAGCCCCTTCATATGGCATCATGTACACACACACACACACACACACACACACACACACATATATATATATATATATATATATATATATATATATATATATATATATATATATTAATAGCACTGCCACTACATGGATTGCTTTCGCCTGAAGAGGAACTGAAAAAGTTTTTCCTTTCATTTAGTGGCAGTGTTATTAATTCTGTTATGTGCACGTTAATGTGTTTTTTGTGATTCATATATATATATATATATATATATATATATATATATATATATATATATATATATATATGTGTGTATAGACAGATGGATGTGCAAATATATTTGTATGTATAAATATCATATCATATATATATGAATGTATATATATTTATATATATCTGAACAATGAACTTCTAGACTTATTGTTTGTAAACTTACGAATTTCATTTTCGTTGAGTTCAGTTGACTGTCTCAGACTATGCAGCTTAGGAAGTTGCAGCGCTTTATATAGCGGAGCGCTGGCTTGAGTTGCCACGTTGCAGGATGAGCGGTGTGTCCTCACAGATGGGGAGGGTGGAGGGGGGGGGAGAGGGAAGAGGGGGATGGGAGGGGGAAGATGCAGTAACTTGGGAAATCGGGGAATTACTCCTTTTTTTTTTTTTTTTTTTTATTGATCTCTTTAGCTCTTCTTTGTATTGCAATAGTTAATCTTACATTATTGACACTTTTCAATATCAGTAATTGCTCTTGTCATTACTTTATTATTTTTGTTACTATCTATGTTTTACCTATAGTAATTATCCACTGAGTTGTCATTTTAGCATTGCTATCATAAATCATTTATAGATACACACACATGCACGCACGCACGCACGACACACACAAACGCGAGCACTCACACACATATATATACATATACATACACACACATATGTGTGTTTGTATTTATACATACACACACACACACGCATATATACATAAATATGTACTGTCGGCCACATATAAAAGGTACACGCATTTAGGGTCGAGTCATTGGTAAACATGGAGTTTTACAATGAATTTAAGGCATTGTGAGATATTTTAGCAAAGAGTAATTGCCCCTTTCATGCTCAGATGATGGAGCGCATTTTATTATACCCTTCATATAAGTGGAGAGAGAGAGGAGCACCTGAGAGGGTGGAAACAGGAGGAAGAAAGGAATGGGAGACGGTGGAAGGACGGAAGAAACTTGGAGAGAGGGCCGGGTGTGAGGGTAAGGCCTCATCCAAACGGCCAGCTTTTACAAGCAAACTTTGCGTCGATGTAACGTCAGAAATGGAAAACCCGTAGAGCAAAACCTGGGACAGGGAATATGAGCTCGCGGTTTCTCTGTTTCTGACATCACACTGAGCAAAGTTTAGCTCGCCCGTCTCGACGAGGCCAGAAAAAGCGAAAGGTTTCGAAAGTTATACTGAGGGAATGATATTGCTGAAAAAAAAAAAAGATATAATAATGGTCATTTATCTAAAGATAATGGCTACTAATATATTCTCGTAAAATGTATGTTCGTCGAGCATTCATAATTTTTTGTCGTATTCAGTGAATGAAGAGGGTATTATGTTACTAATATTATATTCTTGGTGCATTGTTAATACATAAGAGCCTTGGAATGATCCAACTAGCTAGATAGCTAGTTTAAGAATACACATATATATATATTAATATATATGATAATAATGATAATAATTACAATGATAATAGTAATAACAATAATGATGATGACAATAACAATATTAATGATAAGGTCAAAACAATAATAACAATTATCATTAACAATACTAACTTCAGTGATATTAATAGTAAAGTCATAACAATGATGATAATGAATATCAATAGAATTATGATGATAACAATTACCTGGCTACAGATACTTTACTACATCCAACATCATCGAAAGCCTATCTATCACAAAGCATCACAAAAACTCGACGAGTACCAGCACCCTCACCTACAACCCATCCCCTACCTTCCCCCTCACCCCTCCATCTCACCCTCATCCCCAAAATACAAACAAAGCGCCACAGAGTAACCGGAAACCATTAAGTGAAGAGCTGCCTCCTTCAGAAAGTAAACGTGA
>BOPN01000828.1:65000-82500 GCA_017312705.2 Penaeus japonicus | reverse complement strand
CTACTTCTATTTGTTATCTTGGTCATTGCTATCATTTTGATCATCATTAGTTGTTTTTTTTTATCATCATTCATTACAATCATCGTTTTCATCACCATTATAGATATAATCGTTTTGTATGTGCTTATGTGTATCTTCATCTGTTTTTCCATACATATCTATGTATGTATCTATCTATCAGTATGTATACATTTAGATGTATGTATATATGTGCACATATGTATCTGTGTGTATACATACATATATATTATACATACATATATTAATGTGTGTGTGTATATTGTAAGTATGCATATATGCTCATACATTTGTACATACATATACAACTATATGTGCATATATGCACACATACAATGTGCACACACACACACTTATGAGCACACACACAGACACACACATATATGTATATATATGTATATATATACATATATATGTATATTTGTATATTTATGTGCATATTTGTATATATCTATGTATATATGTGTATGTATATATGTATATACATATATATGTATGCGTGTATGTATTTGTGTCCAGGCATATATATACGCACACATATATATACATGTACATACATACACACACAAACATGTATGTATGTATATGTGTAAATATATATTTATATAAGTATATATTTATAATGTATATATGTAAATATACATTATATTATATATGCGTCATATACACCCACATGTACACATATGTATACATATGTATATATGAATATATGTATATATATGTATATATATGTATATATATATGCATGTATATATACATATATAAAAATGAATAGATGAATCAATATATACATATATATACATATATATCTGTGTGTGTACTATTTCTATATCTTCGACTTACATTCACATTTATAAATACATCCATTATATATACATATATCCATATATATGTGTGTGAGTATTTGTCATATATATATATATATATATATATATATATATATATATATATATATATATATATATATACATATATCTGTATACACACACACAATATATATACATATATATATATACAGAGAGAGACAAATGAACTTATTAATTAATGGGCACTAATGTTCACTTCCATATTTTCGGAAAAAAAGGAATCAATATTGCATGTTTGTAACTATAACTTCATGACTATGTAACTTTTCAGGTTGAGGAAACTTTTCCAAAGACAATACGATCTTTTCTTGTCTAACCCTCTTCTTAATATCTTTTTTTTTTGTCTTGATAAACTTAGTGTCTGTCTTGTCCTTATCGAGAATTTGTGCCAAAATGCGTATATCTTTTTGGTATTGAATTTATCATTGACTTTCCACGTTTCAGTTTATATCTGATTACAACAATTCCATATATCACGATGAAAATAGAATCGAAAGGTCACATGTGCCCTTTTTCTTTCGTTTCTCCTTTCCTTCGTGTGTAATTTTCTCAATGTTTAAGTTTTCTTATCTCTAGGTCAGTTTTATCGGTTATAGTTCAATTCATCGATTTGTCTATCAATCATCTTTTTGTTTGTTAGAGTGAACTATTTATTGACCTTTGATTGCTGCAACTTCATTACATTTCACAAGATCAAAAGACGTTCGAAAAATACATAATAGATATTCAAAAATGATTATAGGGATCGTATCAGAAAAAGGATTCCATAAGGTTTATCTCTGGTTTATTTTCATAATAAAGTGGAAAATCCATTAGCTTGTCCTTCAGATCAGAGTAAGCGTCGTTAAATGGTCTTGGTAGAAGAGGTCCTCGTTTCGAAGCCTCACCAGCCGTAGCCTCCGCGTCCATAGCCTCCGCGGTAGCCTCCACGGTAGCCTCCGCGGTAGCCTCCTCCATAGTAGCCTACGGAGCGCCAAGGGTCAGCGTCGGCCAGGGCGTCGGGCTCAGGCATGGCTCGTGCTGCCCCCATCAGGGCGGACAGAACCATCGCCACAGCGAGAAAGAGCGACATCTGGAACACAGACGCGGGAGCTCAGTGGCAGGAATATAGGGAACAGTGGCAGTCAGCATTTTGCGTAGATGGGCAAGCCCTACATATGGCATCATATACATATAGATATGGATAGATAGGTATACAAATATATGTGTAAGCATATGTATCATATTATATATATGTATATATATGAATGTATATATACATACATATATATATGTATATGAACAATGAACTTCTAAACTTATTGTTTGTAAACTTACGAATTTCATTTTCGTTGAGTTCAGTTGACTGTCTCAGACTATGCAGCTTAAGAAGTTGCAGCGCTTTATATAGCGGAGCGGCGGCTTGAGTTGCACGTTGCAGGATAAACAAGGTGTCCTCACAGGAACAGATGGGGAGGGTGGAGTGGGGGGAGAGGGAAGAGGGGGATGGGAGGGGGAAAGATGCAGCAACTTAGGAAATCGGGGAATTACGCGATTTGTTTGTACATTTGTTTTCTCTCTAACTATTATTTCCATTACAGAAGTTAATCTTAGAATTATTGACATTGATATGATCAATATCACTTCTTTATTCTCATTATTACCGTTGACATTTCATCTCCTTTACTGCTATCTACTTCTGTTTGTTATCTTGGTCATTACTATCATTTTGATCTGCATCATTTGCTGGAATCTTTTTATCCTCATCATCATTCCCATCCTTTCGCTTATCATCACTCATTACAATTATTTTCGTCACCATTATAGATATAATTGTTTTGTATATGTGAATGTGCATTTCTTCCTCTGTCTGTCCATACATATCTATCTATGTATCTATCTATCAGCATGTATACATATAAATATATATATATATATATATGTATGTACACACAAATATATATGTACATCCATGCGTATATATGTGTATATTTGTAGATATCTATGTATATATATGTATATATATATATGCATGCCTGTATGTATTTGTGTTCAGGCATATATAAACTTACAAATATATGTACATACATACCCACACACAAATATGTATGTATGTATATGTGTAAATATATATTTATATATGTATATATGTATAATGTATATATGTATATGTATATATATGCGTCATATACACCCAAATGTACACATATGTATACAATGCAATAGTAGAAGGTAGTGAAAGAAATCTGTTGTTTGATACAGGGGCTGAGATATCCTTAGTGCATGAATCCATAGTGCCGGACACAAAAGTAAGAGACTACACAAAAACAAATGTTAGTGTCCATCTAGCAGATGGATCTATGTTACAGCATTATGGATTAGTTCTTTTGGACATCCATTATATATATATATGTATGGATGTATATTTGTCATATAGCACGTACATATATACACATATCTGTATACACACAGACACACACATATATATATTTATTTATATATATACATATATATGCGTAAATGAGTGTGTCTGTATGTATATAGACATGAACTTATTAATCATTGGACACTAATGTTCACTTCCTTAGATTTGAAAAAAAAGAATCAATATTGCATGTTTGTAACTATAACTTCATGACCATGTAATTTTTCAGATTGAAGAAACTTTTCAAAAAGACAAGACGATTTTTTCTTGTCTTGTCTGATAAGTTTAGTGTCTGTCTTGTCCTTATCGAGAATTTGTGCCAAAATGTGTATATCATTTTGGTATGGAACTTATCATTGATTTTCCACGTTTATGTTCATAGCTGATTACAACAATTCTATATATCACGATGAAACTGGAATCGAAAGTTCACATGTGCCCTTTTTCCTTCGTTTCTCCTTTCCTTCGTGTGTAATTTTCTCAAAGTTTAAGTTTTCTTATCTCTAGGTCAGTTCTATCGATTATAGTTCAATTCATCGATTTGTCTGTCAATCATCTTTTTCTTAGAGTGAATTATTTATTGACTTTTGATTGCTGCAACTTCATTACCAGTCAAATACATTTCACAAGATCAAAAGACGTTCGAAAAATACATAATAGATATTCAAAAATGATTATAGGGATCGTATCAGAAAAAGGATTCCATAAGGTTTATCTCTGGTTTATTTTCATAATAAAGTCGAAAATCCATTAGCTTGTCCTTCAGATCAGAGTGAGCGTCGTTAAATGGTCTCGGTAGAAGAGGTCCTCGTTTCGAAGCCTCACCAGCCGTAGCCTCCGCGTCCATAGCCTCCGCGGTAGCCTCCGCCGTAGCCTCCGCCGTAGCCTCCGCGGTAGCCTCCGCGGTAGCCTCCGGAGCGCCAAGGGTCAGCGTCGGCCAGGGCGTCGGGCTCAGGCATGGCTCGTGCTGCCCCCATCAGGGCGGACAGAACCATCGCCACAGCGAGAAAGAGCGACATCTGGAACACAGACGCGGGAGCTCAGTGGCACGGAATATAGGGAACAGTGGCAGTCAGCATTTTGCATAGATGGGCAAGCCCTACATATGGCATCATGTACATATATATATAGATAGATAGATATACAGATATATGTGTATGCATATGTATCATATTATATATGTATATATATGAATGTATATATATACATACATATATATGTATCTATGAACAATGAACTTTTAAACTTATAATTTTTTAAACTTACGAATTTCATTTTCGTTGAGTTCAGTTGACTGTCTCAGACTATGCAGCCTTAGAAGTTGCAGCGCTTTATATAGCGGAGCGCCGGCTTGAGTTGCACGTTGCAGGATAAGCAAGGTGTCCTCACAGGAGCAGATGGGGAGGGTGGAGTGGGGGGAGAGGGAAGAGGGGGATGGGAGGGGGAAAGATGCAGCAACTTAGGAAATCGGGGAATTACGCGATTTTTTTGTACACATTTGTTTTCTCTCTAACTATTATTTCCATTACAGAAGTTAATCTTCGAATTATTGACACTGATATAATCAATATCACTTCTTTATTCTCATTATTACCGTTGCTATTTCATCTTCTTTACTGCTATCTACTTTTATTTGTTATCTTGGTCATTATTATCATTTTGATCTGCATCATTTGCTGGAATTTTTTTTATCCTCATCATTCCCACCCTTTTGCTTAGCATTATTCATTACAATCATCATTTTCATCATTATAGATATAATCGTTTTGTATATGTGTATATATGTATGTGTATATCTTCATCTGTCTGTCCATACACAATTATCTGTGTATCTATCTATCTACCAGCTTGTATAGATATAGATGTATATGTATATATGTATACATATATACATCTGTGTGTATAAATATATGTATAAATATATATATATATGTATATATATAAATGTGTTTGCGCACATCTTATGTATGCATATATGCTCATATTTGTACAAACATATACAACTATATGAGTATATATGCACACACACAATGTGCGCGCACACACATATATATGTATATATATACATATATGTATATATATGTGTATATGAGTATATTTGTACATATATATGTGTATGTATATATGCATATACATATATATGTATGGATGTATGTATGTGTGTCACTTATATATGTATGTACATATACACACACAAACATGTGTAAATATATATATATATATATATATATATATATATATATATATATATATATATATATATATATATATATATATATATATATATATATATATATATATATATATATATATATATATATATATATATATATATATATATATATATGCGTCATGTCCACCCACATGCACACTTATGTATACATCTATGTATTAATTAATATATGTATATATACATATATATGCATATATATAAATATGTGTGTGTACTGTTCCCATATCTCAGACTTACATTCACATTCATAAATACATCCATTAAACATATATTTATATATATATATGTATATATATGTATATCTATATGTCATATGTACGTATATATGTACATATATATGTATACACACACGCACACACGAACCCATTTTTATACATATATATGTATATACGTAAATGAATGTCTCTGTATATATTTACATATATATATATATATATATATATATATATATATATATATACAGAAAAATGAACTTATTAATCATTGGACACAAATGTTCACTTCCATAGATTCTCAAAAAAAAAAAAAAAAAAAGGAATCAATATTGCAGGTTTGTAACTATAACTTCATGACTATGTAACTTTTCAGATTGAGGAATCTTTTCAAAAAGACAAGGCGATTTTTTTTTTTTTTTTTCTAACCCTCTTCTTAATAGCTTTCTTTTTGTCCTGACAAGTTTAGTGTCCGTCTTGTCCTAATCGAGAATTTGTGCTAAAATGCGTATATCTTTTTGGTATTGAATTTATCATTGACTTTCCACGTTTCAGTTTATATCTGATTACAACACTTCCATATATCACGAAGAAAGTAGATTCGAAAGGTCACATGTGCCCTTTTTCCTTCGTTTCTCCTTTCCTTCGTGTGTAATTTTCTCAATGTTTAAGTTTTCTTATCTCTAGGTCAGTTCTATCGATTATAGTTCAATTCATCGATTTGTCTATCAATCATCTTTTTGTTTGTTAGAGTGAACTATTTATTGACCTTTGATTGCTGCAACTTCATTACCAGTCAAATACATTTCACAAGATCAAAAGACGTTCGAAAAATACATAATAGATATACAAAAATTATTATAGGGATCGTATCAGAAAAGGATTCCATAAGGTTTATCTCTGGTTTATTTTCATAATAAAGTCGAAAATCCATTAGCTTGTCCTTCAGATCAGAGTGAGCGTCGTTAAATGGTCTCGGTAGAAGAGGTCCTCGTTTCGAAGCCTCACCAGCCGTAGCCTCCGCGTCCATAGCCTCCGCGGTAGCCTCCGCCGTAGCCTCCGCCGTAGCCTCCGCGGTAGCCTCCGCGGTAGCCTCCGGAGCGCCAAGGGTCAGCGTCGGCCGAGGCGCGTCAGATATCAGGCATGGCTCGTGCTGCCCCCATCAGGGCGGACAGAACCATCGCCACAGCGAGAAAGAGCGACATCTGGAACACAGACGCGGGAGCTCAGTGGCAGGAATATAGGGAACAGTGGCAGTCAGCATTTTACGTAGATGGGCAAGCCCCTTCATATGGCATCATATACATATAGATATAGATAGATATGCAAATATATGTGTATGCATATGTATCATATCATATATATGTATATATATGAATGTATATATACATACATATATATGTATCTATGAACAATGAACTTTTAAACTTATAATTTGTAAACTTACGAATTTCATTTTCGTTGAGTTCAGTTGACTGTCTCAGACTATGCAGCTTAAGAAGTTGCAGCGCTTTATATAGCGGAGCGGCGGCTTGAGTTGCACGTTGCAGGATAAACAAGGTGTCCTCACAGGAACAGATGGGGAGGGTGGAGTGGGGGGAGAGGGAAGAGGGGGATGGGAGGGGGAAAGATGCAGCAACTTAGGAAATCGGGGAATTACGCGATTTGTTTGTACATTTGTTTTCTCTCTAACTATTATTTCCATTACAGAAGTTAATCTTAGAATTATTGACATTGATATGATCAATATCACTTCTTTATTCTCATTATTACCGTTGACATTTCATCTCCTTTACTGCTATCTACTTCTGTTTGTTATCTTGGTCATTACTATCATTTTGATCTGCATCATTTGCTGGAATCTTTTTATCCTCATCATCATTCCCATCCTTTCGCTTATCATCACTCATTACAATTATTTTCGTCACCATTATAGATATAATTGTTTTGTATATGTGAATGTGCATTTCTTCCTCTGTCTGTCCATACATATCTATCTATGTATCTATCTATCAGCATGTATACATATAAATATATATATATATATATATATATATGTATGTACACACAAATATATATGTACATCCATGCGTATATATGTGTATATTTGTAGATATCTATGTATATATATGTATATATATATATGCATGCCTGTATGTATTTGTGTTCAGGCATATATAAACTTACAAATATATGTACATACATACCCACACACAAATATGTATGTATGTATATGTGTAAATATATATTTATATATGTATATATGTATAATGTATATATGTATATGTATATGTATATATATGCGTCATATACACCCAAATGTACACATATGTATACATATATATGTATATATGAATATATGTATATATATAAATGCATGTACTGTATATATATACATATATAAATAAGTAGATAAATAAATATACACATATATATGTATGTATATATACATATATATCTGTGTGTGTATACTGTTCTTATATCTCAGACTTACATTCACATTTATGAATACATCCATTATATATATATATGTATGGATGTATATTTGTCATATATACGTACATATATACACATATCTGTATACACACAGACACACACATATATATATTTATTTATATATATACATATATATGTATATACGTAAATGAGTGTGTCTGTATGTATATAGACATGAACTTATTAATCATTGGACACTAATGTTCACTTCCTTAGATTTGAAAAAAAAGAATCAATATTGCATGTTTGTAACTATAACTTCATGACCATGTAATTTTTCAGATTGAAGAAACTTTTCAAAAAGACAAGACGATTTTTTCTTGTCTTGTCTGATAAGTTTAGTGTCTGTCTTGTCCTTATCGAGAATTTGTGCCAAAATGTGTATATCATTTTGGTATGGAACTTATCATTGATTTTCCACGTTTATGTTCATAGCTGATTACAACAATTCTATATATCACGATGAAACTGGAATCGAAAGTTCACATGTGCCCTTTTTCCTTCGTTTCTCCTTTCCTTCGTGTGTAATTTTCTCAAAGTTTAAGTTTTCTTATCTCTAGGTCAGTTCTATCGATTATAGTTCAATTCATCGATTTGTCTGTCAATCATCTTTTTCTTAGAGTGAATTATTTATTGACTTTTGATTGCTGCAACTTCATTACCAGTCAAATACATTTCACAAGATCAAAAGACGTTCGAAAAATACATAATAGATATTCAAAAATGATTATAGGGATCGTATCAGAAAAAGGATTCCATAAGGTTTATCTCTGGTTTATTTTCATAATAAGATTGAAAATCCATTAGCTTGTCCTTCAGATCCCAGGTGAGCGTCGTTAAATGGTCTCGGTAGAAGAGGTCCTCGTTTCGAAGCCTCACCAGCCGTAGCCTCCGCGTCCATAGCCTCCGCGGTAGCCTCCGCCGTAGCCTCCGCCGTAGCCTCCGCGGTAGCCTCCGCGGTAGCCTCCGGAGCGCCAAGGGTCAGCGTCGGCCAGGGCGTCGGGCTCAGGCATGGCTCGTGCTGCCCCCATCAGGGCGGACAGAACCATCGCCACAGCGAGAAAGAGCGACATCTGGAACACAGACGCGGGAGCTCAGTGGCAGGAATATAGGGAACAGCGGCAGTCAGCATTTTGCGTAGATGGGCAAGCCCTACATATGGCATCATATACATATAGATATGGATAGATAGGTATACAAATATATGTGTAAGCATATGTATCATATTATATATATGTATATATATGAATGTATATATACATACATATATATATGTATATGAACAATGAACTTCTAAACTTATTGTTTGTAAACTTACGAATTTCATTTTCGTTGAGTTCAGTTGACTGTCTCAGACTATGCAGCTTAGGAAGTTGCAGCGCTTTATATAGCGGAGCGCCGGCTTGAGTTGCCACGTTGCAGGATAAACAAGGTGTCCTCACAGGAGCAGGTGGGGAGGGTGGAGTGGGGGGAGAGGGAAGAGGGGGATGGGAGGGGGGGAGATGCAGCAACTTAGGAAATCGGGGAATTACGCGATTTTTTCGTACACATTTGTTTTCTCTCTAACTATTATTTCCATTACAGAAGTTAATCTTCGAATTATTGACACTGGCATAATCAATATCACTTCTTTATTCTCATTATTACCGTTGACATTTCATCTCCTTTACTGCTATCTACTTCTATCTACTGGTATAATCAATATCACTTCTTTATTCTCATTATTACCGTTGCTATTTCATCTTCTTTACTGCTATCTACTTCTGTTTGTTATCTTGGTCATTACTATCATTTTGATCATCATCATTAGTTGGAATCTTTTTATCCTCATCATCATTCCCATCCTTTTGCTTATCATCACTCATTACAATCATCATTTTCATCACCATTATAGAGATAATCGTTTTGTATATGTGAATGTGTATTTCTTCCTCTGTCTGTCAGCATGTATACATATAAATATATATATATATATATATATATATATATATATATATATATATATATGTATGTATGTACACACAAATATATATGTACATCCATGCGTATATATGTGTATATTTGTATCTATCTATGTATATATATGTGTATATATATATATATGCCTGTATGTATTTGTGTTCAGGCATATATAAACTTACAAATATATGTACATACATACCCACACACAAATATGTATGTATGTATATGTGTAAATATATATTTATATATGTATATATGTATAATGTATATAAGTATATGTATATATATGCGTCATATACACCCAAATGTACACATATGTATACAATGCAATAGTAGAAGGTAGTGAAAGAAATCTGTTGTTTGATACAGGGGCTGAGATATCCTTAGTGCATGAATCCATAGTGCCGGACACAAAAGTAAGAGACTACACAAAAACAAATGTTAGTGTCCATCTAGCAGATGGATCTATGTTACAGCATTATGGATTAGTTCTTTTGGAAATGAAGCTGGCTAGAATTTCAGTAAAACATCATTGTTTTGTTGTAAAGAATGTAAAACTACCCACAGAAATATTGCTAGGGTCAGATTTTATTCTATCACATATGGTAGAATTTTGTTTGAAGCCTTTTGAAATGCACATAAACAGAGAGAGGATACCAGCAAGGCTCATACCATCTAATTCTTTAGAGCCAGTTATATCGACCCTGCCAGCGGAAATAAGTGAAACTATAGGAGACAAATTAGGAAATTCTGTAGACGATATGCCTGAAGAAAGGGACTTTGAAGATGAAGATGATTCTAAAGCCTTGTCGGCATGCTTTGCAGAGTCTCAGTGTGTTGACGGGTTTTCAGGGGGAACTGTTGGAATGGTGGTTAAAAACTGTCATAATAGAGGAGACATGGAAGATGGTTTATTAGGGCTATTCACACCAAGGGAACATGTTGCAAATAGCAATTTGTTAGATATGGGGATTGTAAAATTAGTTAAGAACCAGGATTATGATTATTGGTTTAAGGTTCCCTATTTAAATGTCAAACCAGAGACAGTGGAAATACTATCTGATCACCCTGTTGGTGATGTGACAATATTAGATAAAATGCCCTTAGCAAGCAATAAATCAACGGTCATGATAGGAGCTATGACACAGTCCTCTAGGAGGGATAGGTTGAGAGATCAAGTGGACACTTTGTTCCCCGATCTCTTGAGCAAGGAAAATCAAACATTAAAAGAACTGGTCATTAAGTATGATCAAGCATTCTCGCTCAAAGATGAACCTCTTACTGTAGCAACACATTTCTTTCATGAGATTCGCACAGTAGGACCACCAGTTTATAAGAGACCATACCCCATTCCAGCAAAGTATCGAGAGGAAATCAAAGCCCAGGTGGAGGACATGTTAGAAAAAGGCATAATTAGGCCTTCTAGGTCACCTTACAACAGTCCTCTTGTCCCTGTGGTTAAGAAGGACAAAACTCTTCGATTATGTTTAGATTTCCGTGCCCTGAATAAGGTGATCGAGGATGATCGCTATCCCTTGCCGAATATTGACTCTATTGTTTAGGTAAGAGTAGAATTTTCTCGTCATTAGATATGCGTCAGGGCTATTACCAGATTCCTCTAACAGCCAAAAGCTGTGAAAAAAACAGCATTCTCAACACCTGATGGCCATTATGAGTTTACCTCTCTACCTTTTGGGTTGAAAGATGCTCCATCTTGTTTTCAACGAGCAATTAATCAAGCTTTAGCTGGGTTAATTGGGAGAGCAGCAATGGTGTATATGGATGACATAGTTGTCCTGGGCTCTTCTTGGGAAGAACACCTATTTAACCTTGAAGATATCCTTGAAAGACTGGTGCATAGTAACCTCTCATTGAAGCTGGAAAAATGTAGCTTTTTCCAGAAAGAAGTAAGATATCTGGGGCATGTAATCTCCAGCAAGGGTATCAGACCTCAAGCTGAGAAGCTTGAGGCACTAAAGAACTTCCCTAAACCAGTAGTACTAAAGGAATTGCAGTCATTCCTTGGACTTGCAAATTACTACCGTAAATTCATTTACAACTTTGCACCAATAGCTAAGCCACTGACATGACAAAGGGTTCTCGTAAACAAAGTAATCGTAAGATTGTCCTGAATTGGTCTGAAGATGGGGTGAGAGCATTTAACACTCTTAAAGATTTACTCACTGAAGAAGTGACTCTGTCATACCCCGATTTTGATAAAACCTTTGTTTTGAATACTGATGCTAGTGAATTTGCTATTGGGGGAGTACTCCAGCAGCATGATGATAAGGGGCATTTGCGACCAATAACATTTTTCAGTCGCACCCTTAATGAAAGTGAAATAAAGTATTCAACTGTAGAAAGAGAAGCCCTTGCAGTAGTTTATGGTCTCACAGTAAATCGGCCTGTCATACTGGGGTTCCCAGTAAAGGTGGCCAGTGACCATAGACCACTTGTATGGCTCTTTAACTATGCAGGACCAAATTCACGTATTTTGCGGTGGCAAATGGCAGTGGCAGACTTTGAGTTGGAAGTAACCTACATAGCAGGGAAACAAAATAGTGTGGCTGATGCTTTATCAAGGATAAGAAATGCAGACCACCCAATAGATAACTTTGTCGTGTCCGCCGTAACACGGGGTGGAACAAAGAATTCAGATGATGTGTCCCTGGACAATGTAATTATGTGGGACCCAAATAAAGTTAGAATGGATCAGGATGCTCATCCGCTATGGGGTCCAGTAAAAAGGTACCTCAGGGGTGAATCAAATGAGTGTCCCAAGTTAAATTATCCAATCCGTGACTTTAAACTCTTACAAGATGGCATTCTCTACCACACAATAGTAAATGTGTACGACCAGGAGTGCACTCGTGTTGTAATTCCAGACTCCTATAAAAACACAGCATTGTATCTGGCACATAGCTTACCTTTGTCTGGTCATGGGGGAGTCCAGGTTACATTAGAGAGACTAAAAAAGTTTGCTTTTTGGCCTGGAATGTCCAAGGAAGTCCCTAAATATGTAAAATCCTGTACAGTGTGTATAAGATGTAAGCCAATGAGGGATGTGCCTGCTCCATTACAGCGATTCCCTGATGTAAGAGAGAAATTCGAGCGTGTACATCTGGATTTAGTAGGACCGCTCCCCATCTCAAATGAAGGGTCAAAATATGTATTGACAGTGATTGATGTACTGACCCGATTCCTCATTGCTGTACCCATCAAAAGCAAAGAAGCTAAAGAAGTGGCACAAGCCTTTATAACACATGTTGTTAGCATTCATGGAGTCCCTAAGCATGTGATAACAGATGGGGGTGGAGAGTTTGTAAATGAAGTCTTAAAAGACATCTGCAGGTTGTTACAAATTGATCGCCATACCACAACTCCATTTCATCCCTCTAGTAATGGGTTAGTTGAACGTGTTAATGGCACAATTATACAAATTCTTAGGAGCATGACAATGGATAACCCTAAGGAATGGGATACAATGCTCCCATTAGTAGTATTTGCTTACAACTCTGCACCATCACAGAATGATACATGACTCCCCCCACTTTTTGATGTATAACAAAGATCCTTCGGTACCTTATTTAAAATTCTTTCATGATAGTGGCCCCTGGTATAATGTAGATGACCTAAAACGTAAGACCTCTGTCATTGCAAACAAGGTCTATAATCGATGTCAGTTATACTTAGAAAAGGGTGCAGCCGAACGTGAAAGATACCAGTCACGCTCTCGAATCAAAGACATAGAGGTTGGGATGCGTGTATACATAACCTCACAACCCAAGCCAGGGTTGTCCAGAAAGCTTCAACCTCTATTTGAAGGACCTTACCGTGTACTAGCCAAAGTTAGTGGTGTGGTCTATAAGCTTAGACACATTAGGTCTGGTCGTGAATTATCTGTACACTCTGAAAGAATTAAAATCGAAGGGTGCATGTCATCACACGAGAGTAATAATGTTAGAAGAGCATATCCAGTACATGAGCCAGTAAATGATAGTGACAGTGATGAAGAGCCTTCTACTCATTCTCCTGTACCAGAGAGTACATTGGGAGGTGACAAAAGTGCCGAGGCAGAGGGAGTTTTGTTAGGTGGGCCCACCAGGAATCTCCGG
This sequence comes from Penaeus japonicus, assembly GCA_017312705.2. Taxonomy (NCBI): domain Eukaryota; kingdom Metazoa; phylum Arthropoda; class Malacostraca; order Decapoda; family Penaeidae; genus Penaeus; species Penaeus japonicus. The sequence continues at coordinate 68,194 of BOPN01000828.1, read as the reverse complement.
TCCCGAAAACATGCCACACAAGGGCACTAGAGTAGAAGGGTTGTATTAAAATGCACAGAGCCAATCCCAATCACTTGAGCAATTATGCAAAAAGGACTGTGCTATGGTGGGTTGTCCCTGACAAGGTTGATGCCCGGGAGATCTCTAAAGACTCCTTATAGCCATCTGAGCCGGTCCAAATCACTTGAGCAATTATACAAAAAAGACTGTGCTATGGTGGGTTGTCCCTTACGAGGTTGATACCCAGGAGATCTCTAAAGATTCCTTATAGCCATCTGAGCTAGTCCAAATCACTTGAGCAATTATGCAAAAAGGACTGTGCTATGGTGGGTTGTCCCTGACAAGGTTGATGCCCGGGAGATCTCTAAAGACTCCTTATAGCCATCTGAGCCGGTCCAAATCACTTGAGCAATTATACAAAAAAGACTGTGCTATGGTGGGTTGTCCCTTACGAGGTTGATACCCAGGAGATCTCTAAAGATTCCTTATAGCCATCTGAGCTAGTCCAAATCACTTGAGCAATTATACAAAAAAAAGACTGTGCTATGGTGGGTTGTCCCTAACAAGGTTGATGCCCAGGAGATCTCTAAAGACTCCTCATAGCCATCTGAGCCAGTCCAAATCACTTGAGCAATTATACAAAAAAAAAAAGACTGTGCTATGGTGGGTTGTCCCTTACGAGGTTGATGCCCAGGAGATCGTTAAAGATTCCTTATAGCAATCTGAGCCAGTCCAAATCACTTGAGCAATTATACTGTACATTAAAGATTGTGCTATGGTGGGTTGTCCCTGATAAGGTTGACACCCAGGAGATCTTTAAAGATTCCTTATAGCCATCTGAGCCAGTCTAAATGACTTGAGCAATTATACATTGAAATGTACAGTGGCCACATTCTAAAATATCTGAGCAAATGGTGAGAATGTTCTGAGGAATAATTACTAGGTAAGAGCTAGCCACTAGTTTATACATAACATGCCAGACATTCGAATAATAATACACCAATAATAATAATAATAATAAAAAATTGCTACTCGCTCTGGAGTCCCATCTCGAGCCCTGGGTCAACAGAGGATGGTGACAGGAGAAGCCAGTTAGGTGGACGCACTTAAATCTGTTCCTCACATGTCTACCACAAAAAAAAAAAAAAAAAAAAAAAAAATCACTAAAGTAGATACGAAGCATGTGGCCATGCTCAAATCTACCATATCGCATGTAACAGTATGTTAACACCAATATTAGCGGCTAGTGTGATGTCCTTGCCACACTGAGGACCTGATTCGGCAAGCGGGCACAATAGTTTGCCTATAATGCATTGTACTATGCTGCTCTGTTAAGTTGGCCTCATGATGTGACATTGGCTATGCTGGGGCCATGGTGACCACAACAACAAGATTTAGATAATATTAGGTACTCACAAGGACACAAGTCATTAATAATAATGGCTCAAGATAAAATTAAGTACTAAAGTTATTTAATAACTGTGACGTGAGTCATGAGTAATAATGACTCAAGACATAGGCATGTTAAGTATAGCTTTATAAGTTGCCTTTATGTTCTGTACTTAAGGTCACTCTTTCTATATAGTACTTAGTGTCCATATCACTGAGATTACCTGATGATCAAGACTATTTAAATGTCTTACGATTCTGGTATATATTCATATATTAGCTTGTAGACGCATCAAGCACTAGGTTCATTACCAATTCTTCATGGTTTAAGTCTCCAAGTACAGTGCACTTTGAAGGACATGTTCATGTTCATGTTGACTTCATCCATGCTACTTGCCAATCTGGAATATTGTGTTTATTAGGGAGAGTTCTGCTTAATGTTCGAGCGCCCCGGAGTACCTTATGTTCAGTTATGTCCGTTTGTCCCTGCTCACTGCCTGGGAATATTCTTTCTGTTTTCTGCCGTATCCTTGCTGTTGCAGATACTGATATGGCAGAATGCTGACGTCCAGCTAAGTGATAGACTTCCTGCTCCCTGATGACTCTGCCGAGTATTTGGATGGTGCCAGAGGAATTTTATCATCTGCCCACGAAGCTGCCGTCCGCCCAGTAGCAGAGGAGCCGCGTCGTCATGGCTAGTGACCTGCTCGTACAAGAGGATTCCCATCGTGCCTGATGTCCTGGTGCCAGAGGATCTTCTGATTATGGAGCTGACGTTACCACATGAGTGCGGGTCGCATTGCCCTGATGTCCAGAGCCATTGGAAGCTGACGTCTATCTGGAGAAGGCAATATATTTGGAGCAGAGACAACTATATCGAGGATCCCAGCTTGATGATATAAAAAGCGTGTCAAGTAATTTAGCGATGTGGCTGTCTACATACAATGGCACGGCCCCATACACCACTTCACCATTATCATCTGTAGTGTTCGTACCTTACGTACTCAGTAACTGTATTGCTGAATACTGGGAAGGTTTTTTCACCTCAACGGCCCAATGTCATGGGAGGAATTCAATTACTGTGCATGCACGGGGTTGTACTCTCTCTCCATGATTGGGGACGTGGGGTTTTTCCCCTTATCCAGCAGCAATATAGATAGGGAGATCTGTAGCTAAGTTTTGTTCTATATTTCGTGTGGGACACACGAATCTTAAGGAGGGGGGGTCTGTGGTATAACGCGTAAAACACAGTGTCACGCAGACATATACCACATGTTGGGTACTTTGACCATTTGTCTACACCCCACTTCCATGGGTAAATCACAGTGCCACGCAAACATATATCACATGTGGGTACTTTGACCATTTGTCCACAGCCCATTTCACGCCTCGTTGGCCGTTATCGGTCGACCTGAGATGTCTTTCCCAGGCTCAGCAAAATAGTGAACAACGAAGTGTTGTGGTTTTGGTAGGCGTGTCCTACATCTAAAGAAATAACTTCATTGGCCTAGTACTGTGTTGAAGGGGCGTGTATAGTGTGAAAAAGGACCAATGAAGAGAAAATAAGGAGATGAATAACATAGAATAACCAATGAAAGAAAAGTACCGAGAAGAGCTGAAAGCCAGGAACGCAAAAGTTAGGCACTCGGTGAACAGACCTGACCCTAGGCGCATCTGAACCTGTAACTCGGTGAGTCGCTCGAATAATTCTTAGACAGATCTCCCAAACATATAGTAGACACAATCTAGAACCAAAGGCTTGCTCAGTATAGAGTAAGTAAATAAATATTGAAGTGGAAGCATTC
>BOPN01000828.1:47500-50000 GCA_017312705.2 Penaeus japonicus | reverse complement strand
ATATATATATATATATATATATATATATTTATGTGTATATATATACATATATATACATGTATGTATATATATATATATGTATATACATATATATTTCATTCATATATGTATATATAGTGATATATATACATATATATATATTTATTTACTTATACATGTATATACATAGTGATATGTATATACATATGTATACATATAGTGATATATATATATATATATATATATATATATATATGTACATATATATATATATATATATATATATATATATATATATATATATATATATATATATATATATATATATATTATACGCAAAAGGGAAGTACAGATATGACAGTTGATTTATTTGTCACATCTATTTCCTCTTGATTTTTGTTCTCTTTTTCTTTGTTGTATATATAAAGCCTAATTCAGTCACGTGTTCGAATGCGTGAAGCAAGATTTTTTTCCCGCATTTTGACTCTCGTTTTCTGTTGCTAACCTTGAAGTTCGTTTTCTGTTCGTTACGCAAGTTTGTCACATTTTGAAACACTCTGTCATTTTCTCTCTTAATCTTTTCTCTTCTTATTTATTAGTTGTAAATACTGCATGGAAAACCCAGCACAAAAATAAGGCAAATATAAGAACGTGAAAGCAGGAAACGGTTGAAGCTGTAGATGAAGGGGTAACTGATATAAATACTAATTTTCTATTCTTAGGTTATCAATGAACGTTAACTTATTTTATTTATTATCTTATTAGGAGGCTTTAGAAGGCTTTTTTATTTCATTAATTAATGGGATATAGATATAGATCTCCAGTCGTTTTTCATTGAAGAAATATGTATCTTTGCTTTCATCATTATCATCATAATTATCATTTATATCAATGATGCCATTATCATAAACATAATAGTAATTCGTGTAATTATTATGATTCATCATTATCATAATTGCTTTAATGAAAATAATTATGATGATGATAATAAAATCATCAGTTACGATCAGCAATGCTTTTTTCATCATCATCATCATTACTTTTTATTACTTTTTATTTCTTTATCATCATTACTTTTTAACCATGGTCATTTTACCAGTTAGATATTTAAAAGGGATAAAATCACCACAACTATAGGAAAATTCCAGGAAACTGAAGCAAGAGTTGAACTTTTTGGTTTTATAATCGTAAATAAACCCTGGGAAGTTGCTGAATAAAACACACGCACACACACATACACATATTTAAATACACGCACTGACAACACGTACACACGCACACATACACATTTATAAATACACGCACACACAAAAAAAGACGTACACACGCACGCATACACATATCTAAATACACGCACACACAAACACGTACACGCACACACACACATTTATAAATACACTCACATATAAACGCATACACATGCACACGCATACGAACACTTACACACGCACACATACACATTTATAAATACACGCACATACAAACGTGTACACACACACACGCACACACAAATACTCACACACACGCCCATGAAACAGAACGTTTTCCACGGCCAAATCTCTCTTCACATCACCGCCTTCAAGTGACTGAAGAAGAGGAAGGGGAGGGGGGGGGGGTGATGACCCAACTAGGGAGGGTTGATGGGGACGGATTTCCCCGGGTCTTCTTAGATCGGGGGGGGGGGGGGGGTTAGCTATGCTGAAGAGATGTGACGAAAGGGTTTCAAAGGTGTATGATAACACGTGGAAGAGTCCTTGGGGTTTGACTCCTGTTGTTAGGACTCCTGCTGGTGGTTGGGCAACGCCGTGGGATGCGCCTTGCACCAACTTGCAACTGCACCCACCTTTGAGTCATCTACCCAGGATAGACAAGGGCGGGATAGAAGAGAGGAGGAAGGGGAATGGAAGGAGAGATGGAAGAAAGGTGAAAGATTAGTTTGCTGGTAGTCTATGGACTATGGTTCATAGTATGAGTCAGTTACTTGGTAGCCTGTGACTCGAAGCATGAGTCAGTATCTGTCAGTTAGCTGGTTGCTTCTGACTCGTAGTATGAGTCAGTATCTATCACAAAGCAAACGCAGTAACGAATGAATAAAAGGGAAATGAAAGAATAAATTCAATGGGATGGGGAAACACTAAACCGTGACATTTGAACACTCAATACTTCCTTTTAGTTTCACCACCTAAAGAGGAATCAAAGAGCACTCGAAACGTCACTAATTTAAGGCTTCCTCACCCACTATGGATGTTTCATTTCGAGTTATCATACGCCATGCGAGTCCCGTGGTTCATGAGTCTTAACATGACACAGAGTAACGGGGAATGGAAATTCGTTCTATGTTCTTGGAAAGCTTAAATTTACCTTTTCTTCTGACCATCATGATATAGTGGCGTTTTCCAGATCAGAAAACCCGTCATTCGGAAGTTCCTCGTTGGGTCTTACGCTTCTGACGCTTTCATTTGTTTTGTTTTTTTTATCCACTTTTCTCTGTTTGAAGTCCTCTTAATGGATTTTTTTTACG
>BOPN01000828.1:35000-40000 GCA_017312705.2 Penaeus japonicus | reverse complement strand
CCTCCTTCGCTTCTCCTCCTCCTCCTCCTCCTTCGTTTCTCCTCTTCTCTCGCTTCTCCTCTCCCTCCTCCTCCTCTTCCTCCTGCTCCTCCTCCTCCTCCTCCTCCTTCGTTTCTCCCCTTCTCTCGCTTCTCCTCTCCCTCCTCCTCCTCTTCCTCCTGCTCCTCCTCCTCCTCCTCCTCCTCCTCCTCCTCCTCCTCCTCCTCCTCCTCCTTCGCTTCTCCTCCTCCTCCTTCGCTTCTCCTCCTCCTCCTCCTTCGCTTCTCCTCCTCCTCCTCCTTCGCTTCTCCTCCTCCTTCCTCCCCCTCCCCTTCCCCCTCCTCCTCCTCCTCCTCCCCCCCTCCTCCTCCCCCTCCTCCTCCCCCCCCCTCCCCCCCCCCCCCCTCCCCCTCCTCCTCCTCCTCCTCCTCCTCCTCCTCCTCCTCCTCCTCCTCCTCCTCCTCCTCCTCCTACTCCTCCTCCCCCTCCCCCTCCTCCCTCGCATCTCCTCTTCAACCCGGAAAGTAGAAGCCAAGCAGAGCGCGGGGTAACCAAGACATGATGGCGTATGTTTTATCATGGCTTCCCATCCGTTTCCAATAACTCGAGTGAGCAACGATTGGCAAGCTTTTAGCCATTTGCTCTCTCGCTTCTCGAAGGATATGTCGTCAATTTGATAGTCAGTTGGTATGCTTAAACGTGGAGGAGGAGGAGGAGGGGTAGGAGGGGTAGGAGGGGGAAGGGAGGGTGGAGGAGGGGTAGGAGGGGGAAGGGAGGGTGGAGGAGGGGGGAAGGATCTGTTATATATGCTATATATATATATATATATATGTGTGTGTGTGTGTGTGTGTGTGTGTGTGTGTGTGTGTGTGTGTGTGTGTGTATGTGCGTGTGTATGTGCGTGTGTACGTGTTAGTGGGTGTGTATGTTTGTATGTATGTATGTATATATATTTCTGAATTATTTTTTACAATTTTTATTTATATTTTTATCTAAAGATTGATTGCATTCATGCTGAAACAATGAATGGAATGAATGCAACTTGATATTTTACAAAAAAAATCCTTTCCATTCTTTATTAATCATTGCCCAATGATGCATAACAGAAAAGAGAAAAATAAAAACATTTATCTCTAACCATCCTCTTGATTCTTATACTTTGAAACACATTTTTACATAATTTTGATTCTTATATGAATGGTTCATTAGGTTCCCATTCTAATCCTGCTAGCGGTCGAATCCATTTTATAACGTAGGGGAGTCCGTGCAGATATTTCGATTATCTTGCCATACGGATGCCGGACAAACATACACACACACACGTATAGATAGATAGATATTTTTGATTTACGAAAATGTCGCTTGCACAGTCGCCCGTCGGAAGAAAAATGAAAAATAAAAGGGCAAGGAAGTGTCATACTAACGATAGACTGGGAAGATGAGTAGCTTATGTCGAAATACACAAGAATCAATAGTATCACTGCATAAGGTTCCGCCGTAAGAATATTATTACTAAGAGTTAGGGGCGGCTATGGCTTGTCGTTTTATTTGAATGGTGCTTGTCTGACTGATAAAAGCTGCTTAAATACGGTTACGTGTAGTGGCCGACTTTACAACGACAAGAGGTTGAATAAATACCCTGGGATTGACGTAGGATGGTCATATGCATAAAAAGGAATACACATGTGTAGTGGTTTTGCTTACCTGTCGCCGTAGTCGATTGCATTATGATACGTGGGATATCTAATTTTAGACAGCATTTTTATGTTGATGTGAACATTTATACAAAAGAATTCAAATAGTTTATTTTGAAACATGTAATAAGATAATTACAATTTATTAGAGAGTTAGAGTATGTTTCCATACATTTATGATGTTAAGTATGATATAGTTATTGACTTACAGAGTAAGCATTTTAACCTCCAGATTACTGAAGGTGAATTCTACGTTTTTTTTCCCACAAACTCATCCATCTGCCAAGCTTTATGCAGGGTAATGGGTCATACCCCACTATCGCTGGACCTACAGTAGTTTGTAGGAATGATATTATATACTGTATATTGTATACCTATAATTAAGCATAGTTTAGGGAGTTTTGCAGCAATGTTTCATATCTAGGGTATTTGGTCGGATGTCCTCTTTATTTCTAAAGTTGAGATGAACGATAATTGAAGTCTAAGATATTGTTAAAATGTTTGTTCCTAGAATAAGAGGATAAGAAGGTATGTTTTAATCTTATGTTACCAAATTATATATAGAGAGATAAAGAAAAGATAAGCAATGTTCAGTAAAATATCATGTACGATATTTGACATACCAACCGTCTCAGTAGCTGCAGTGGATCTTAATTTTCTTAGTCCCCCCTTTAACTACATTTTCTTTAACTCGTATAACCTCCGTTTTCTGTAATAGAGTAAAATTTTCGTGATCGGTACCGGTTGAAAGTTAAAGTGAAAAGAAGTTCAGTAAAAGTTTCTCTCGAGCATACATCTGTTTTCTCTATCTTCTCTCTCCTTATGATGACCTTGGAATGTCATCTCTAGGTCGTGTGGCGGTTTCCAAAATCAGAAGTCGGCCAGGAACTGTGAATGGATCTGGGTTTGTGATCACTTTCATTCATTGTTTTGAACATTACTATTGTCGTGGATTTGCTGCTTTGCTTTACTAAAATCCGATAAAATTTAATGTATGGATATATGCAGAAATAGTTCAATAGATATACAGATAATTAATTGTGTATATATATATCATATATATATATATATATATATATATATATATATATATATATATATATATTTATAATATGTATGTATGTGTATTTTTTATTTATAGCGCGCGCGCACACAAACACGCACACGCACACATACACACACACATACATATATGCACACACACACAAATACATACACACACACACACACACAATCTCTCTCTCTCTCTCTCTCTCTCTCTCTCTCTCTCTCTCTCTCTCTCTCTCTCTCTCTCTCTCTCTCTCTCTCTCTCTCTCTCTCTCTCATTGACTTACAGAGTAAGATATCAGACATATCAACCAATAGAGTGGATCTAATTATTTTTTTTAGTCCCCCTTTTACTACATTTTCTTTAACTCGTATAACCTCCGTTTTCTGTAATATTGTAAAATTTCCGAGATCAGTTTCAGTTGAAAGTTAGAGTGAAAGGAAGTCTAGTGTAAGTTTCTCTCTGGTATACATTTGTTTTCTCTATCTTCTCTCTCTTTATGATGACCTTGGAATGTCATCTCTAGGTCGTGTGGTCCTTTAAGGCCGCTCTCTCTTGTACGAAAGCCTCCTGGTGACGGTTTCCAAAATCAGAAGTCGGCCAGGGATTGTGAATGGATCTGGGTTTGTGATCACTTTCATTCATTGTTTTGAGCATTACTACTATCGTGCATTTACTGCTTTGCTTTACTCCGATAAAATTGAATGTATGAATATATGCACAAATAGTTCAATATATATATATATATATATATATATATATATATATATATTTAATTGTGTGTTTGTATGTATATATATATATATATAGTCCACACACGGACATGCGCGTGCGCGCGCGCGCACACACATACATATACATAGACATAGACACACACACACACACACATATATATATATTATTGACTTACAGTCATTGGCTTACAGAGTAAGCATTATTGAATGTGAACTCTACAGGTTTTCTCTCAAATATATCTACAAACTACAAAGCTTTAAGCAGGGAGGGCTCGGGTCATTCCCCATTAGCGCTGAGCCTATAGTAGTCTGTAGTAATGGAATTGTGTTCTGTATATTTTACAAAAGGGAATTTTACAAAAATGTTTCATATTCAGAGTATCTGGTCGAATGTCCTTTTTTAAAGTTGAACCAAACGATAATTGAAGTATTGAATATTGTTAAACTGTTAGTTCCTGGAATACGATGATATATTTTGATTAGAAGTATATGTGAAGCCGTTTTAGAAAGATAGAGATAAGCAGTTTTCAATAACATATTATTTACGATATTAGACACATCAACCGTCTCAGTGGCTGCATTGGACCTGAATATTCTTAGTCCCCCTTTAACTACGTTTTCTTTAACATTTATAACCTTCGTTTTCTGTAATAGTAAAATTTTCGGGATCGGGACCAGTTGAAAGTTAAAGTGAAAAGAAGTTCAGTAAAAGTTTCTCTCGAGCATACATCTGTTTTCTCTATCTTCTCTCTCTTTATGATGACCTTGAAACGTTATCTCTAGGTCGTGTGGTCCTTTAAAACCGCTCTCTCTTGTACGAAAGCTTCCTGGTGGCGGTTTCCAAAATCAGAAGTCGGCCAGGAATTGTGCATGGATCTGGGTTTGTAATCGCTTTCATTCATGGTGTTTTGAACATTACTACTGTCGTGCATTTATTGTTTTGCTTTACTAAAGTCCGATAAAATTGAATGTATGGATATATGCACAAATAGTTCAATAGATATACATATATTTAATTATGTGTTTGTATGTATGTATATATATATATATATATATATATATATATATATATATATGTATATATATGTGTATATATGTGTATATATATATATAGTTCACACGCGCACGCACACATACACATACACATACATAGACATACATACACATGCACACACACATACAAACAACAACAACAACAACACACACATTATTGACTTACAGTCATTGGCTTATAGAGTAAGTAATATTGAAGGTGAAATCAACAATATATCTACAAACTCATCCATCCATCAAGCTTTAAGCAGGGAGGGCTCGGGTAGTGTTAGTGCTAGGCTTACAGTAGGTTGTAGTAATGGAATTGTGTACTGTATAGTGTATACCTGTACTTAAGCATAATCTAGGGAATTTTACAGAAATGTTTCATATTTAGGGTTTCAGGTCGAATGTCCTTTTTAAAAATTGAAGCAAACGATAATTGAAGTATTGAATATTGTTAAACTGTTAGTTCCTGGAATACGACGGTAAGAAGGTATATTTTTATTAGAT
>BOPN01000828.1:15000-30000 GCA_017312705.2 Penaeus japonicus | reverse complement strand
TTTAACTCGTATAACCTCCGTTTTCTGTAATAGTGTAAAATTTCCGAGATCAGCTTCAGTTGAAAGTTCGAGTGAAAGGAAGTCTAGTATAAGTTTCTCTCAGACATATATCTGTTTTCTCTATCTTCTCTCTCTTTATGATGACCTTGGAATGTCATCTCTAGGTCGTGTGGTCCTTTAAGGCCGCTCTCTCTTGTACGAAAGCTTCCTGGTGACGGTTTCCAAAATCAGAAGTCGGCCAGGGATTGTGAATGGATCTGGGTTTGTGATCACTTTCATTCATGGTGTTTTGAACATTACTATTGTCGTGTATTTACTGCTTTGCTTTACTAAAATCCGATAAAACTGAATGTATGAATATATCCAGAAATAGTTCAATAGATATGCATATATTTAATTATGTGTTTGTATCTATGTATATATATATGTGTATATATATAGTTCACACACGCGCGTGCGCGCTCACGCACACATACACATATATAGACATACATACACATGTACACACACACATACACGCGCGCGTGCGCACGCATGCACATACACATACAAACAACAACACACACATTGTTGACTTACAGTCATTGGCTTACAGAGTAAGTAATATTGAAGGTGAAATCAACAATATATCTACAAACTCATCCATCCACCAAGCTTTAAGCAGGGAGGGCTCAGGTAGTGCTAGTGCTAGGCTTACAGTAGGTTGTAGTAATGGAATTGTATACTGTATAGTGTATACCTGTACTTAAGCATAATCTAGGGAATCTTACAGAAATGTTTCATATTTAGGGTATCTGGTCGAATGTCCTTTTTTTTAAAGTTGAAACAAACGTTAATTGAAGTATTGAATATTGTTAAACTGTTAGTTCCTAGAATACGATGATAAGAAGGTATATTTTGATTAGATGTTATCAAAGTAGATGTGAAGCCGTTTAGAAAGATAGAGATAAACAGTTTTCAATAACATATTTACGATATTAGACACATCAACCATCTCAGTGGCCACATGGGACCTTAATTGTCTTAGTACCCCCTTTAACTACGTTTTCTTTAACTTGTATAACCTCTGTTTTCTGTAATAGTAATACCCCTTTTAACTACGTTTTCTTTAACTTGTATAACCTCCGTTTTCTGTAATAGTAAAATTTTCAGGATCGCTACCAGTTGAAAGTTAGAGTGAAAGGAAGTCTAGTATAAGTTTCTCTCGGGCATACATCTATTTTCTCTATCCTCTCTCTCTTTATGATGACCTTGGAATTTCATCTCTAGGTCGTGTGGTCCTTTAAGGCCGCTCTCTCTTGTACGAAAGCTTCCTGGTGGCGGTTTCCAAAATCAGAAGTCGGCCAGGAATTGTGAATGGATCTGGGTTTGTGATCACTTTCATTTATTGTTTTGAGCATTACTATTGTCGTATATTTACTGCTTTGCTTTACTAAAATCTGATAAAATTGAATGTATGAATATATGCAAAAATAGTATATATATATATATATATATATATATATATATATATATATATACATATGCGCATTTACACAATACCAGGTTTTACACTGCCTTTTTTTCCTGTAAAAAATAATCACAAGGTTTTATGTCACGGATTTCAGACTTTAGGAGTTTGTCAGCTCAGGCAAGTCCTGTAATGTGTGAGATCCTAGCAACGTGTAGTTCCATAACTAAATTTTGCTAGTCTCGTGCTGAACTTGCTAGGCCAGGGGTTCCCAAACTGTGGTACATGTACCCCCAGGGGTACATTTGCACGTTTCAGGGGGTACATTTGGTCTGAAGGAAACAATTACTTGCACAATACATGGTGTTGTAATCTGCACTCAGATTGCACTTTTCTCATTTTCTTTGTGTTGATTAGCACCACCTTTATTGAAATTTCTTGGGTGTAAGGTAATACCATTTGTTTTTACTATTATAAACCTCACATGGCTTGATCTGCAATTGTAATTGCTTTATTTCTGTTTTCATCATTTAAGATGCCTATGTAATCTAAACATGCAGACTCTTATAAACTTAAAATATCAAAATATTAAAATGTCCTTTTTTACTATTAAGCTTAATTTTTAGTGTTAGGGGTACATGGGAACCTATAAAAAGCCTAAGGGGTGCTGAGGAACAAAAAGTTTGGGAACCCCTGCGTTAGGCGATCAGCATACGTATGGATTCCAGCGTGCGGTGGTGTCCTCACTAATTATATAACAAGGCTTTTTGCCACGATAAACGGTTATTCTGATATCGTTTGTATTATTCGCAGTAAACTCCCCATTCAATTATAATAGCATGGTTAGTTACTGTAGACTTTTATTGTGTGATTATCAGCGATAAGGTAGCTTAATAGGTTAAACCAAATGATATTTCCGTAAATGATACAGGTCTATCTATCAACAGATTTATTAGAAATGTGTCAATATGAAGGTAGTTAATCCCTGGTGGTCATTTTGATTGTGGATAACAATTATAACGGATATTAAGATGATTATTTTATTTAATACTTTTCGAATACGAAAATTGTTTAAGAAAATAAAGAAATAAAAAATAGGGGTATTGAGATATGCGATTGGATCTCCATATATCGATTGTTTGAAAAAAAGAAAAAGCTTAACTTCCTAAAATTATAAATTATGTAATTTACATATTCTCACTATTTAAACAACGTTTAAACTATATTTTACTATCTTGTGTCTATAGCAGTATCACAGTTCACGGATTTTTTTTTTTTTTTTTTTTTTTTCTTATAGATAAAAAATGCATATAAGTAAAATATGATATGAAATATTTTCAATTTTCCCACTTTATTTTGTTTACCTTTACGGTCAAAATTATATCTTATGACATATTCAATAACAAATTTAGGGTTACCAGACGAGTCTATTGTAGAGACAGGGGAGGGCACGTGAAAGGTAAACACACCGACCCAGATGCGAAAGTGAGAGTGAGAAGTGAAATGAACGGACAAAAAAAGTTTCTCTCGCGCGGACTGGCGTTTTCCAATCTCTTTCTTAACACAAAATGACCTTGGTTGCTCTGCTTCTAGGTCGCAGTTGTCCTTTCACCTCGAAAAGCCTCACTTTCCCCTCTCCCCGGGTCTCCAAAAGCGAATTTCGCCAACGGTAAAAGTGGAGAATTCGAAAACTCTCGGTCGTTGTTTGGAAAGCTTTTGATGTTTTACTTTCCTGTTCGAGGATGGTGCATATTTTCTCTTCGTCTCGACTTTCCCTTGGACTCTCGTAGACTTGGGTGTTTTAATTCAGTTTTACATATTTTAATTACGCATTTACGCGCGTAGATACAAACTCATTTAAACATACTGTCTGTTTATATATGCAAAACATATCATTTGTTTTGTTTATTTTTTGTGATGAAATGATTGTGATAAACTGCATGGCACTGCTTATTTTCTGACGGTCATTCAACTTAACAATTTGCAGTCCACATAGTACCAAATTGTCGTTTCCATCATTAAAATATTTTACCTGTTTATAGTCGAAATTATATTGCAGGTTAACCATTGTTTATTGTATTGGTGAGAAACAGCCTCGCTTACTCTTTAATGACACATAAAGAAATATTTGAAATATATGTCTGTAAAAAAAAAAAAAAAAAAAAAAAAAAAAAAAAAAAAGAAAAAAAAAAAAAAAAAAAATCATAATGAATATCTACGGGCAGGTCTATTTCTAATGTGGGGGAGAACCCTTAGTGAAAGAGCGAAATAGTGAAAGTGAGAGAGAGAGAGCGAGAGTCTCAAACACATGATTTCTCTCGCTTATATTACACTTTCTCCCCTTTTCTTCCTCGTCGTGGTGACCTTGAGAATTAATTTCAAGGTCGCCTAGGACTTTCTTAAGATGTTATACCACTTTCCTTTTCTTTGCATGCTTTCTAAACAGTTTCTAGAGATTGTTAATACCATTTCAAAGTGCCCCTTTTCTAGCATTGTTATCTAGATAGTTTCTGAAAATGTTTGTATGTGTGTGTGCGCGCACACCTATACTCAGCTCCTATACTAACAAGAACAAGTCCGCTGACGGAAGGAAAAGGAAATATTTGAAGTATTTTTCTTTGTTTAAAAGAAATCGTTTCCATAATGAATATATATGGACAGGTCCATTTCTGATGTGGGGGAAGACCCTTAGTGAAAGAGCGAAATAGTGAAAGAGAGAGCGAGAGTCTGAAACACATGATTTCTCTCGCTTATATTTTCACTTTCTCCGCCTTTCCTCCTCGTCCGGGTGACCTTGAGAAGTCGTTTCAAGGTCGCCTAGGACTTTCTTAGGATGTTCTACCACTTTCCTTTTCTTTGCATGCTTTCTAAACAGTTTCTAAAGATTGTTTCCATCGTTTCAAAGTGTTCCTTTTCTAGTTCTGTTATCTAAATAGTTTTTGAAAGTGCGTGTTAGTGTGTTTGTGATCGACCTCCCGTACTAACAAGAACAAGTCTGCTGACGAAAGGAAAATGAAATATTTGAAATAGTTTTCTTTGTTTAAAAAAAATCGTTTCCATAATGAATACGGGCAGGTCCATTTCTGGGGTGGGGGAGAACCCTTAGTGAAAAAGCGAAATAGTGAAAGTGAGAGAGAGCGAGAGAGTGAAACACATGATTTCTCTCGCTTATATTTTTATTTTCTTCCTCGTCGGGGTGACCTTGAGAAGTCGTTTCAAGGTCGCCTAGGACTTTCTTAAGATGTTATACCACTTTCCTTTTCTTCGCATGATTTCTAAACAGTTTCTAGAGATTGTTTCTATCGTTTCAAAATATTTTTTTCTAGTACTGTTGTCTAGATAGCTTGTGAAAATGTTTGTGTGTATGTGTGTGTGATCAAGCTCCCGTACTAACAAGGGCAAGTCCGCTTACGAAAATAAAATAAAATATTTGAAATATTTTCTTTGTTAAAAAAAATCGATTCCATAATGAATATATCTGGACAGGTCTATTTCTAATGTGGGGGAAGACCCTTAGTGAAAGAGCGAAAAAGGGAGTGAGAGAGACACATGATTTCTCTCGTTTATATTTACACTTTCTCCTCTTTTCTAGGACTTTCTTAAGAAGTTATACCACTTTTCTTTTCTCCGCATGATTTCTAAACAGTTTCTAGAGATTGTTTCTATCGTTTCAAAATATCTCTTTTCTAGTACTGTTGTCAGATCAACCTCCCGTACTAACAAGAACAAGTCCGGTGACGGAAGGAAAAAGAAATATTTCAAATATTTCTGTTTAAAAAATCGTTTCTATACAGAATATATACGGGCAGTTCCATTTCTGATGTGGGGGAAGACCTTTAGTGAAAGAGCGAAATAGTGAAAGTGAGAGAGAGAGAGCGAGAGAATCAAACACATGATTTCTCTCGCTTATATTTTCACTTTCTCCGCCTTTCTTCCTCGCCGCGGTGACCTTGAGAAGTCGTTTCAAGGTCGCCTAGGACTTTCTTAAGATGTTCTACCACTTTCCTTTTCTTCGGATACTTTCTAAAGTTTCTAAAGATTGTTTCTATCGTTTCAAAGTTTCCCTTTTCTACTGCTGTTGTCTAGATAATTTCTGAAAATGTTTGTGTTTGTGTGCCGCGCGCGCGCCCGTACTCAGCTCCAATACTAACAAGAACAAGTCCGCTGACGGAAGGAAAAGTAAATATTTCAAATATTTTTGTTTAAATAAATCATTTATACAATGAATATATACGGGCAGGTCCATTTATGATGTGGGGGAAGACCCTTAGTGAAAGAGCGAAATAGTGAAAGTGATAGAGAGAGAGAGCGAGAGAATCAAACACATGATTTCTCTCGCTTATATTTTCACTTTCTCCTCTTTTCTTCCTCGTCGGGGTGACCTTGAGAAGTCGTTTCAAGGTCGCCTAGGACTTTCTTAAGATGTTCTACCACTTTCCTTTTCTTCGGATGCTTTCTAAACAGTTTCTAAAGATTGTTTATATCGTTTCAAAGTGTCCCTTTTCTAGCACTGTTATCTAGATATTTTCTAAAAATATGTTGGTCCGTAATTGAAGTGTTTTCTAATATTGTAATACAGTTTTCATTTTCTCTCGGTTGATCAAGTAGCAGTATAGCTGAAATTATTATCAACTTTTTCCATTACAATTTCTGTTTTTAATAAAATAGTGTCATTTTTAATGTAAAATTAATTACATTTTATATTAAGAATATGCGGGCAAGTCCATTTACCGAAGCAGGGGAGAAGCTTAAGTGAAAGTGAAAGTAAGTGAAAGTAACACACGTAATTTCTCTTGGTTTTATCTCCACTTTCCCTTCCTAGTTTCCTCTTCGGGGTGACCTTTCAAGGTCGTTCTGAACTTTTTTTGAAAGATGCTGTGACGTTTCAAGGTCGTTCTGAACTTTTTTTGAAAGATGCTGTGTCATTTTTATTGCCGTGATATGTGATCACTGTGAATAGTTACATGCAGAGAAACTTCAGTGTGTGTGTGTGTGTGTGCGTGTGTGTGTGTGTGTGTGTGTGTGTGTGTGTGTGTGTGTGTGTGTGTGTGTGTGTGTATGTGTGTGTGTCCTGTTCCGTTGTTCCAAGTACCTCGTTTGATTGTTCTTTGTAATTAGTTTGTTTAAAAATAGCCTCGTGTGTCCGACTTCCTTTTTTTATCTCACAAATAACTATATCTATATCTCACTGAATAACTATATCTTAATGTATTTAAAAGTTTATGATATGGGCAGGTCCATTTTTAAAATGGGGGAAGACCCTTAGTGAGAGAGCCAGACAGTGAAAGTGAAAGTTAGAATGAAAGTGAAAGTTACAGACATATGATTTCTCTAGCTTTACTCTACACTTTCTCTTTTCTTCCTCTTTGCTGTGACCTTAAGAGGACTTTTCAAGGTCGTTCGGGACTTCCTTAGCATCCAGTGTCACTTTTTTTCGCCTTTGTCTGTTTTTCTAGTAAGTGTTAGAAGATTGTGTGTTTGTGTGTGGATGTGTGTTGTGTGTGTGTGTTTGTGTGTGTGTGTGTTTGTGTGAGCGTGTGTGTTATCATAGGTGATGCAGAGTCCTTGTATGTAAATCTTTATGTCTTTGTGTTTTTTGTGAGATCTTGCATACCCTCAGTTCCCTACTTTCTCTTTATTAGACCGCTAAGTATGGCGTAAAATAACCCTAGAATTTTGTGGATACAACGATCATTTTTGGTAATTCGAAATTTAAGTATTTTCTGTTCTCATGGCACATTATAGTACATCCTACTTCAAAATCATTATAACCAATATTTTTTTTTATGATAGGAAAATTAATGCCAGTTGTTTCAAAAGTTGACTAAAAATGAAAAATAAAAAACATTTATATCTAAAGCCAAACACTTACATGTTAACGTGCATGCAATTATGATGGCAATCATATATTTTTCGAGATGAAATAAGTAGAAGAAAATATAAGACAGACAAGTCCATTGTTCAGAACAGGGGGGTCTCTTAACGAAAAAGTGAAAGTGAAAGAGTGAGTGAGAGTGAAAGTGCTATTTTCAAACACATGATTTCTCTCGCTCTCTTCTCACTTTCTCTGCCTTTCTGACATCGCTTTAAGGTCATTTACGACTTTCTTAAGATGCTCGCCCGATTTTCTCCCTGTGGGTAGTTTCTTTAAGATGCTCTCCCTAACTTTTGTCTTTCTTTCTTTCTTTTTTTTCTGTTTTATATTATAATTGGAAAATTAAGGCCAGTCATGTCAAAAGTTAAGTGTTTTTCGTAGCTGACTAAAAAGTGAAAGATAAAGATTTATATAGATTGCCAAACACCTGTATGTTAACGTGCATGCAATTATGATGGCATTCATTTTTGAGGTAAAATAAGTACGAGAAATATATGACGAGTCCATTGTTCAGAAAGGGGGGGTCCCTAAACGAAAAAGTGAAAGTGAAAGAGTGAGTGACAGCGAAAGTGATATTTTCAAACACATGATATCTCTTGCTCTCTTCTCACTTTCTCTGCCTTTCTTCTTCTGAAGAGTGACCTTGAAGACACCTCTTTAAGGTCATTTACGACTTTCTTAAGATGCTCGCCCGATTTTCTCCCTGTGGGTAGTTTCTTGAAGATGCTCTCCCTAACTTTCGTCGTCTTTGTTTCCTTGGTCTAACCTTGGTGATTTGAATATTTTTTCCCCGTTTTATTATAATAGGAAAATTAAGGCCAGTCATTTCAAAAGTTGAGTGTTTCTTCGTAGCTGACAAAATGAAAAATAAAGATTTATATCTATTGCCAAACACCTATATGTTAACGTGCATGCAATTATGGTGGCATTTATATAATTCATTTTTGAGGTAAAAGAAGTACGATAAATACATGACAAGTCCATTGTTATAAAACAGGGGGGGGTCCCTAAACGAAAAAGTGAAAGTGAAAGAGTAAGTGAGAGCGAAAGTGATATTTTCAAACACATGATTTCTCTCGCTCTCTTCTCACTTTCTCTGCCTTTCTTCTTCTGAAGAGTGACCTTGAAGATACCGCTTTAAGGTCATTTACGACTTTCTTAAGATACTCGCCCGATTTTCTCCCTGTGGGTAGTTTCTTTAAGATGCTCTCCCTAACTTTTGTCTTTCTTTCTTTCTTTTTTTTCTGTTTTATATTATAATTGGAAAATTAAGGCCAGTCATGTCAAAAGTTAAGTGTTTTTCGTAGCTAACTAAAAAGTGAAAGATAAAGATTTATATCAATTGCCAAACACCTGTATGTTAACGTGCATGCAATTATGATGGCATTCATTTTTGAGGTAAAATAAGTACGAGAAATATATGATGAGTCCATTGTTTAGAAAAGGGGGGTCCCTAAACGAAAAAGTGAAAGTGAAAGAGTGAGAGTGAGAGTGAAAGTGATATTTTCAAACACGTGATTTCTCTTGCTCTCTTTTCACTTTCTCTGCCTTTCTTCTTCTGAAGAGTGACCTTGAAGACACCGCTTTAAGGTCATTTACGACTTTCTTAAGATGCTCGCCCGATTTTCTCCCTGTGGGTAGTTTCTTTAAGATGCTCTGCCTAACTTTTGTCGTCTTTGTTTCCTTGGTTTGACCTTGGTGGTTTAAATGTGAAAATGGTTTAACATTAATGCTGCAATTTCTACTTTCGATTGCATTTTTTTTTTTTTTCAAAATAAAGATAATATTTTAATTGATGGTTGAATTGAATAATGACGGATTTATCCATAATGATTGCTATCCTTTAACAAGTGTGTAGCGAATATATATATATATATATATATATATATATATATATATATGTGTGTGTGTGTGCGTGTGCGTGTGCGTGTGCGTGTGCGTGTGCGTGTGCGTGTGCGTGTGCGTGTGCGTGTGCGTGTGCGTGTGCGTGTGCGTGTGCGTGTGCGTGCGTGTGCGTGTGCGTGTGTATGTATGTATGTATGTGTGTATGTCTATGCAGCTCATGATAATACTAATACTGCTGCCACTACTATTACCAATGATAATAGTTTGGGCTCATCACCATGACTGGGAAGAGAGATCCACTTTCCAAATGAAAACGAAATTCCAAGTGGTCTGTACTTTCTCTTTCTTTCCGATCTCAAGGTCGTCTGGAACATTTGCAAGACGCTGTATCAACTTTCCCCTTTCCTTATGCATCATTTAGGATACATTTAGTGTCTTCGAGGGAAGTGAGGATCTTAAGAAAGTCTCGAACGGCCTTGAAGTGAGCTCTCAAGGTCATCGCGAAGAGGAAGTGAAAGTGAAAGTTACGATTGAGAGGAATCATGTCTTTGAGGCTTTCACTTTCACGCGGTTTCTCTGATTCTTTCTTTACTCCCCCGTCTTGAAAATGGACTCGCCTATGTCACGTGATATCCCCTTGGCATAGTGGTCAACCTGTCAGATTCATTAACGTAGAGTTGTTTAGACATATTATCCTTTTGAGATGTATAAACATGTAGATGTTCATAGTTTCATCTTCATTATGGACTTACTTATATCATAAATTTATAATTAAGCTTAATTACTTTATGCAAATCTGGAATAAGTCACAGTACACGGCTGAGAAATATACAATTTAAACTTTAAATTAATCAAGACCTTTTCACACATGTAGTCTATTACAAGAAAAAGACGAAATTACAAAACAAAAAAGAACTATTAAAATCCACGGAGGATAAAACACCCTTTTCTAATCCTCCTTGGAAACCACACCGAGATGAGAAGGAATCATAAGGATCATAAGAAAGTCCCGAGCAAACATGAACCGTTTTTTCAAGGAAATCGTGATGAAATGCAGAAAGAAAATGCGCGGGAAAGCGAGAGAAATCATGTGCCTCAGAAACTCTCTCTCGCTCTCACTCTCTGGCGCTTGCCCTGAGGGTTCCTCCCCTATTTTGATAATGGGTCCGTCCGTTTCTTAGGTCACTCTTTCGATCGAATTGTTATGAAAAAAAAAATGCATTATCAAATTATGTTTATTTGTCCTTTTTTTAAATAAGTTAGTTGTTTGTTATATCCATGTTGTATATTTCTAATCAAGATAATTACTTATATATTTCGGCGTTGTAGTTATTTTTCAACGAAGTTTTGTTATGATAGTCAGAACCTAAAAGAATTTTTGTTCTCGAGTCTGCTTTTGGAAAGTAATTTTTTGAATAACATGCATTATAGCAGATGAATACATATCACTAGTAATAACAATAATAACCGTAACATCTACAGTTGGTACAATAGCAGTAATTTTGATAATGATAATGAAAATTACAAAGGTCATTCACAGCACAGACCGCTGTTAGATTTCATCCACCCTCATCTGATTATTTAGATATATAAATGGAGACGATATTGATAACCAGGATAAATATCACAACAACAATAACAAATGATGAAGATAATAATAATAATAATTGTAATTTCATTAGTACCAAAAATGAGTCGCACCCGTGAAAACTCTACGGCTATTGCTCGCCATATTTAAATCAACCAAAGAAAAAGTGGGAAACGTAACTAATACATATACAACTAACTAATTGAGGCATTTAGATGACTACACAGAATAATTATTAAATCACATTGAATACCATTAGGTATTGTGAAGAATAAACATAAAGAACTAAGAAAACACCTAGAAAGTGTACACATTGCCTTGAAAAGCTCTAAAGAGAAAACACCAAGGCGGGGAAAGTATCATAGCACCGTAAGAAAGTTCCCGATGACCTTGAAGCGATCTCTCAAGGTCACCAGGAAGAGGGTGAAAGCTATATTACGAGCGAGAGAAACTATGTGTATAAGAATTTCGATTGCACTTTCACTTTCAACGAAATTAATGATAAGTTACTGTGATTATGATTAATGTTTATGCTCATTTTGCTATTATGGGTATTGAGATGTTATGAGTTATCTTTCTGTTATTGTTTGAATGTTTTTATCATACATATTGATATTACTTGATTATAGGTATCGTTATGACTTAGTTATTAGAATTATCGAAGTTACATATTTTATTTTACTTTATTAAACTGATCTTGTTAAATGTTGATATTGTCTTCATGCTTATTTTTTATTGTTAGTATTATCATTTTGATTATGAAAGCTATTATTCAATGATTCTAGGAATATTTATACATATAGCTCCTTATTTTTAATAATTTAGCTAAAATTATTTTTTCTTGTAGTACAACAAGTGATACAATATATATACTATTTAGATATAGAAAGTAATACAATTAAATACTTCAAAAATAAACAAAAAACACTTTTCTACTTTAACTTTTAACCACATGTCACATACAGCGCACATCTTCAATAGGGGCACCGTACCAGTCGCAATGAAAGGGTTAATGACCTCACAAGGATGATTATGATATTCAAAAATATATATGGCGTAGGCAAGTCCACTAACGAGGTAGGGGAGGACCACATAGAAAGAACTTTTTATTTCTTTTTGCATTTCTCCCTCTTCGCGATGACCTTGAAAGACCGGTTCAAGGTCGTACTGGACTTTTCTCGAGATGCTGTGATGGTTTTTAGGCCTTGATGTACGTTTTCCTAACCTTTCTTAAGACAATGTGTATGATTTAAAGGTCACTCGCGATAGTTATATGAAAGAACGATTCCTCAAATGACCTTGAGTGAATGGTATATGATCGTCGCTCGCCCAATAGTTTCTGAAATTTATTTTATTGTTATTCTATGTGATTACCAATGGTAGTTTATTTGATTCATTTCCTTTCTCTCTCAAAAAACGCATATTGGTCCCCATGTTGTTTTTGTTTTCATACGAATAACTATAGGTTTATGAATTAGTTGGAATATTTACAGTGTCACTAACTATATAAAACAAAAATCAGCTTGTTAGGAAATATATACTTGGGCAAGTCCATTATGACACATAGGGGAGGACCCAAAGGGAATGAACCAGCTAAACCAAGTGAGGGTCTGAGACACGTGTTTTCTCTCGCTTCAAAAATCCCTTTCTTTTAGATTTCTTCTTCGATGTGGCCTTGAAAGTTCGCCTCGAGTTCGTTCGAGACTTTCTTCAGATCCTGCGTTAGTTTTCTCTCCTTGATGTGATCCTTAAGGAGTTTCTCTAGACGCTGTGTGTACTTAGGGGTCTCTTTTGGTGCATGGGGGAAAATGGCCCAAATGACCTTGCTGTATTGAGTCGAGATTGTTTCAAGGATGATGGGTGTTATGTCTATTCTTACTCGTCTTCGGGAAGCTTCTTAATCGTTTCTAAAAAATGAATTATATTTTTTTATCATTTCAAAAATTATTGGTTGTTAATGCGATGAATTGTATTTTATATCATAGCTATTGCTTTAATGTTTAGTATAATATTAATTGTCATTAATATTAACCAAAATAACCAATATTAACCAAAATGACTACTATCATACACATCATCATAATTTCAATTAGATGAGAAATTGATGAGTTAGGCAAGTCCATTATCAAGAATAGGGGAGAACCCTAAATGAAACCGCCAAGAGTGAAAGTGAAAAGGAAAAGTGAGAGTCTCAGAGAACATGATTTCTCTCGCTCATACTTCCAGTTTCTCTGCTTTTCTCCCTTGCCTTGGTGACCTTGAGAAGTCGTTTCAAGGTCGTCCTCGACTTTCTTGAGACTTTCTTGAGACTTTCTTATCCGTTTTCTCGACTTAGAAGTAATGCGGTTTTCAAAGACACCGCTCCTGCTTCAATATTATCTTTGATCTGTCTATGTAAGGAAATAGGAGTTCGATTTCTAATGAATATTGTCTTACGAATGTCCCACACGACCTTGAGACTATGAGACAAGGCGGTCGCGTAGAAAAGGAAATCGAGAGTGCAGATCCGGCGAGACGAATCATGTGACTCGGAATTTCACTTTCCTTTCGGCAGCGGACTTGTTCTGGTTAGTACGGGAGATTGAGTACGCACGCACGCACCCACGCACACACACATGCACGCGCGCACTCACACACACACACACACAGTTAGAAAAATCATGTGAATCAGGATATATATATATATATATATATATATATATATGTATATATATATATATATATATATATATATATATATATATATATATATATATATATATATATATATATTTCTGTGTGTTTGTTCACATATATATATATTCACATGCATAAATATATTTCAAGACACAATAGACATTCTAATTACCTCTAATTTATTTTAAACTCTCAACAATCACTTTTCATAAAAATAAAAAAAAACGGGCGAGTCCATTTTCCAGAAACGGGGGAGAACTTGAGTCAGCGTAAGTGTCTATTTTTTCTCGGTTGCTTTATCACTTCGTAACCACTTTTCTCCTTTCTCGAGTGATTATCTTACTTCCTGTCTTTTTCCATAACTTTGTATTCGCCATTTAAATGTTTATAACAATTATGGAGATGATAATAATGATAACATTCACAGCTGTTTTCCCCAAAACGAGAAATTCTCAGCTCGCTTTCTCTTTATTGACGCGAAATGCGCCGTAAATTGTCCGTAGACTTGTGCATCGTTATTGTGCTATTGTTTTCTTAACTGTTTTTTTTCTAGTAATCTAGTAATTATTTGTATTATTGTGCGTTCTTTTAAAATCTGAGAAATATATGCCAGATGCATGATCAATTTCATACTTGTGTTATGTAGGTCAATCGTTTTATTCTCTTAGAGTAGTTAATATGGGTCAGTAACAGTGTGTATATAAATATATATATATATATATACATATATATATATATATATATATATATATATATATATATATATGTATGTATATGTGTGTGTGTATGTATATGTATGTATGTATATATACACATATATATGTATATATATATACTATTTTAGTCTGATACATTTTCAAAATCCGTGCGTCTGATTTTTTATAGCTGAATTAGTATCATCGTCATCAGTAGCACCATCACCATAAATAAATTAATTGTAATTAACGCGCATTTTCCCTTCTCAGGATTTGACAATCTACCAGACTCCCCCACTGAATAATGGAGTCGACCTGATGAGTTGATGGTCGGTACATGCCTTCATTTTCCACAGTATTACATTTAATTATTTGTATCATTTACGGCATCTGTAACGAAGATATAATTTCTAAGTTAACCCAGTTTATGCAGACAGTATCAGAAAATAAGCAATATCCAAAATTTAAAGTAGTTACTGGATACAGCTTTACATATCCACGATATTTGAGGAGTACCTTTAAAAATTAGCATAGTTATATAAGTCCCAACAATTTGCACATGTTTAGGGTCACGTAACGTACTGTGACCTCAGTCTTGACAGTGAAAAGTAGACGTCAAGGTAACATGACCTAGAAAACGGCCACGGCCAAGGTAAGGGAGTGGAGTGGGAGGACGAGGGTAAACTTATGTAAAGTGATGTGATAGTTATTTCTTTTTTTACTCTACTTTTGTATTTGTTAAGATGTTTCTTTTTCATTGTTTTTATATTTTTGAGTCTGATTTTCTTAAACAGTGTATTAAATAAATGACTTGGAAGAATCCATCCTATTATATATATATATATATATATATATATATATATATATATAT
>BOPN01000828.1:0-12500 GCA_017312705.2 Penaeus japonicus | reverse complement strand
AAAACATTCAAGTCTTAAAACTCCAGTGTACTTTTTTACCGCTATTATGAAAATCTCCCCCATATGTATAACTGTAACTGCATAGCAGTGTTACGGTACTCTGGCCGACTGACCTACATAACGTCTTTTCCAGCTTTTATGACCGTTATGGTTTACCGTTAATCTGCCGCCATTGTTTGAAAGATGGCAATGTCTTTTATAGCATATGTTAGCCATGTTAAACAGGTCAGAAAGAACTGTGTTTGGTAAATTGATTTAGTACTGATTAGTTGCGAGTTAATGGGACGATATATATTCTGTGTTTTATTGATGTGGCTTGGGTAATTTAGTGTATCATGATGCCGAAGATGGGCATTTTAAGTAAAGGATATTTCTGCCGGTTACTTTGACCCGGTTAGGGGGAAGTAACGGTTAGGTTAAGAAACCGTTAAGAAAGTGAGAGTGGATTCTTCTCTCTGTCTCTTTCTCTCCTTCCCTCCCGTCCCCCCACCCCCTCCCTTCCTCTCTCCTATTTGCCCTCCCGCCCCTTTCCTTTCCTCCCTCCCCCCTCCCTCTTCTACTGCCCCCCCCCCCCTGCCCCCTCCCTTCCTCCTTCCGTCCTTCCATCCTCTCTCTGCCTCTCTTCTTTCTTCCTCTCGGTGTCTCAAGGTCGTACTGTCTGGATAGGCATCGCTTCCTGGCAACAGTGACTCAGAACATCTTAGTCATTGTGGAGATATCGTGCGGGTGAATCTGAATTGACTCCGTTTTTTTGTTTCGCGCCATGTTGCTTAGCGTTTTCTTATCTTCATTTGTATTATTAATAGTAAAAGCTGTTTCTTTCTTTTATCCTCTTATGTTTCTTTTTTTTTTTCTTTTCACATTATATATATATATATATATATATATATATATATATATATATATATATATATATGCACACACACATGCAAACCAAATCTCTACAAACATTCAATACGAAGTACTTACTCAAAAGAACAAGCAAAAAGATCATCCTGATTTCCACAATAATAAAAGTTTCCTCACATTTCCCGCAGGTCCAACGGTATCTGCATATCATTAGCTGATGTGTCGTGTTGTGTCTCTCGCTGCTTCCTCTTCTCAATCTCTTCATGTTTTTGTTTTTTTGTTTTCTTGTTAGAAATGGTTAATTCTGTGTATATGTAATGTATATATTGTTATTTATAAGTAACTAACATATTTTTAATCCATTTACTTTGAAATTCTAGAAATGGACGAATCCATTATATCGCACGGGGGAGTCTTTCTTGTAGCACAAGATAAAAGCGAAAGTGAAATTCGTAGAGGAAACTGACCGTAAGCAGTGCCGTTAGTGTGTGCGTATGTGTGTGATTACCATGGCGGATTAGCAGCTGTTGATGAATATAATTTTGTGTAATGTGAATTGGGATTACTGATGACAAAGTACGTGATTCCTATTTCGTTTGCAGCAACATTTTGTGCCGTATAAACCTCCATATTAATACATGTTTGTGTTTGTGTGTGTGTGTGTGTACGTATATATATGTATAGATAGATAGGTAGATATAGATATAGATAGACATAGATATAGATAGACATATAGATATAGATAGACATATAGATATAGATAGACATATAGATATAGATAGACATAGATATAGATAGACATATAGATATAGATAGACATATATAGATATAGATAGACATAAATAGATATAGATAGATAGAGGAAACAAAGGAACAGAGAATAAAGAGTGAATCGAAATGAACATAATTTCCAAGCGATATATTAGGCAATATTTGAAATAAGGATAACCTTTTACTAATCTTTTCAGGCTGTTATTGCATATTTGTTTTACTTTTCAAATATGCTTCTGGTTGAAACGTTATAACAAATTACCATGGACTTTCATTACGTTCATTAATCACAATAGTTATAACGGTTTAGCTTACCCTAAAAAAAAAGTTATATACAGTTCATAATTGACTTTCTTTTCATCATTACAATTCAAGATTATCCAAACACCCTAATCTTGATAGTATCCAATAAGGAAAGATGATAGAGAATTCAAATATCTCTCCCGTGACGCCAACTAAGATAATATGCAAATTAAAACAAAAGCAACACGCCATCCGTGCGCAATGTGTCTACAACAACCGTTATATTTTCTTCAAACTCATTGTCATTGGCAAAACAGACCGTTAGCGTAAGTAACGGTACTTTAACCGACTGACCTATATATTCGCATGTTTACCGTTAGACCATTTTTTTTTTCTAATCCTTGGCTTTCACTTTTCTCAACACGTGATACAAAAGAAGTATTCATTCCTGTTAACTCTGCTTAGAAATTGATGTTTAGGAAATTATAGGCAAGTCATCTTACTAGCGTAATGGTTTTTATTTGTTTAAGTAGGTTTCGCAAAAGATATGAATCAGTTTTCTTAATATTCGGTTAATTGTATTTATAAAGCTATTCTTTGTACTGAAATGGAGTGGCTATATAAGTACAGCAACCTTCTACCTTCAGATCCAAATTTGTTTTGGAAATGCGCCTTGTAGAAATATGTATAATTTACATGTATTCCAGAAGAAACTTGATCGAAAGAGAACTTATGAAAAAAATAGTTTAGTCCATTTTCAGAATGGGGGAGGACTGAGAGAGTGAAAGTTAGAAAGTGAGAGTGAATGATTTCTGCGTAGTAACCCCCCCCCCTCCCACTCTCTCTCTTTCTGACTCACTATGACTCACTCTTTCTCTCTCTCTTTCTCTACGTCTCTTGCTGAGGGCTTCGCGCCCCCTCCCCCCCCCCCCCCCTCTCTCTCTCTCTCTCTCTCTCTCTCTCTCTCTCTCTCTCTCTCTCTCTCTTTGACTCACTATTTCCTTCTTTCTTTCACTTTTTCTCTCTTTCTCTCCCTCTCTTGCTGGATATCTCTTCTCTCTCTCTCTCTCTTTCTGTGTGTGTGCGTGTGCGTGCGTGCGTGCGTGCGTGCGTGTGTGTGTGTGTGTGTGTGTGTGTGTGTGTGTGTGTGTGTGTATCTGAAAATAAGAACGTTCAAATAAATTACAAAAAGCCCCAGGTTAAAAAGATATATTTCCCATAAAACATTCAAGTCTTAAAACTCCAGTGTTTCAACTAAATCACTGGTACTTTTTTACCGCTATTATTAAAATCTCCCCCACATATGTATAACTGTAACTGCATAGCACAGAGTTACGGTACTCTGGCCGACTGACCTACAGAACGTCTTTTCCAGCTTTTATGACCGTTATGGTTTACCGTTAATCTGCCGCCATTGCACTGTCGGTTCGGTGTTTGAAAGATGGCATTGTCTTTTATAGCATATGTTAGCCGTGTTAAACAGGTCAGAAAGAACTGTGTTTGGTAAATTGATTTAGCACTGATTAGTTGCTAGTTAATGGGACAAAATATATTCTGTGTTTTATTTATTTATTGATGTAGAGTATCATGATGCCGAAGATGGGTATTTTAAGTAAAGGATATTTCTGCCGGTTACTCTGACATGGTTAGGGGGGAAGTAACGGTTAGGTTAAGAAACCGTTAAGAAAGTGAGAGTGGATTCTTTCTCTCTGTCTCTTTCTCTCCTTCCCTCCCGTCCCCACCCTCTCCCTTCCTCTCTCCTATTTGCCCTCCCGCCCCTTTCCTTTCCTCCCTCCCCCTCCTCTCCTCCTTCCCCTCCTCTCCTCCTTCCCCCCTCCCTCCTCTCCTCCTTCCTCTTCTACTACCCTCTGTCTTCTCCCTTCCTCCTTCCGTCCTTCCATCCTCTTTCTGCCTCTCTTCCTCTCGGTGTCTCAAGGTCGTACTGTCTTTACAGGCATCGCTTCCTGGCAACAGTGACTCAGAACATCTTAGTCATTGTGGAGATATCGTGCGGGTGAATCTGAATTGACTCCGTTTTTTTGTTTCGCGCCATGTTGCTTAGCGTTTTCTTATCTTCATTTGTATTATTAATAGTAAAAGCTGTTTCTTTCTTTTATCCTCTTATGTTTCTTTTTTCCTTTTTTCTTTTCTCACATTTTATATATATACTATATATATGTATATATATATATATATATATATATATATATATATATATATATATATATTTTTTTTTTTTTTTTTTTTTTTTGTCAAGGAAAACTTCACTTATAATTACTTAAAATGTTGTAAACAGAGAAAGGTAATAATAGCATGTGTTCCTATGTTATATAGACTTGATTTTCGTGAATGGGAGTAATGACTAGCGGTATCTTTTCGATCGTGTCTTCGGCTTCAAAAATAATTCCGTTAAGATAATGACGGCTAATGAGTAAATTCCGTTTGGTTTCGACTGATATACCTCTCGAAATATTTTAAGCCATTTACTATTTTGCGTATTAAACTGGGTTGCATATATATCTGCAGATTTTTATCGACAAAGTGAACAGTATGATGTATAATTATAAATGGCAAGACTTGTATCGTTTTAAGCAAGTCATAAAAAAACGACAAATGCGCTTTTGTCCAAGAATACAAATAACGGTAAAAGTAACGGTATTAAGGTCATTCGGTCAAAGTACCGTATTCTTAACGATCCTCAGTTCAATCGTTTTTCAAGTTCAAGGGAATTATAGGTTATTTGTATTAATTTTTATTTTATCATTATCATTATTTTATTTCTATTTCCTTTTCCTTTTTATTTACTGCATACATGTTAGATCGAATTAGTTTGTCGTAAACGAATATATCACACCCGTACTCCCCCATGGGACATAATGGATTCGCCCAAATATGATTTCCATGAAGAAAAACAAAA
The DNA here is from genome assembly GCA_017312705.2 of Penaeus japonicus. Taxonomy (NCBI): domain Eukaryota; kingdom Metazoa; phylum Arthropoda; class Malacostraca; order Decapoda; family Penaeidae; genus Penaeus; species Penaeus japonicus. The sequence continues at coordinate 7,720 of BOPN01000828.1, read as the reverse complement.
ATATGTGTAATAAATCTTTTTAATTACGTGGCTGTCTTATAAAAGACACACAAAATATCAACTCGCAGAAATTATTTTCATAGTCTGTCCGAAAAAAAAAGTTCGAGGAAAGAAAAACAAACAAACAAAACCTAATTCTCTCTGACCCTACATATTACCATAATTAATTCATCTATCGATCTCTAATAACCATCCCATCATACCTAAAGCATTTATATGTCAAACAAACAGCAAAACGATATAAAACATGCATAGAAAGGGAAAGCAGAATAAAGCGATCAATACTGAAGGTAGAAATGGCGGTATTTAGGTCAGTAGGTCGGCTAATTGTGGATACCGTTGTATTTGTGGAAAATATGAGGAAACTTTCATTATTGTGGACTTTAGGGTGATTTTTTCGTTTGTTCTTAGAATAAGTACTTTGTAGTTGAATGTATGTATGGGTTTGGTTTGTATGTGTTGATATTTATATGTGTATCTTTGTTGTTTTGTATGTAAACACCTACAAACAAAACAAAAAGGTGTCTCCCCTGCGGAACAGAATGGCCTCTTCCAACTCATATATCCAAATACATAAAAAAACGCGACTCTAAAAGACAAAAATAATAAAAAAGAGACACCTCAACAAATACAAAATCAGAAAAAAAAGAAAAAACTATCATATCACTTTACAGAAGTTTACCCTCGTCCTCCCACTCCACTCCCTTACCTTGGCCGTGGCCGTTTTCTAGGTCATGTTACCTTGACGTCTACTTTTCACTGTCAAGACTGAGGTCACAGTGCGTTACGTGACCCTAAACATGTGCAGATTGTTGGGACTTGTATAACTATGCTAATTTTTAAAGGTATTACTCAAATATCGTGGATATATAAAGCTGTATCTTGTAACTATTTTAAATTTTGGGTATTGCTTATTTGCTGATACTGTCTGTATAAACAGGTATTTATTTCACAGGGATTTTTTTTTATTGAAATTGAAAGATATTTTGTATATTGACCATTAGACTCGTTTATCTCGTAATGTAATGACATTCAATGTAGTTTCCTTTTATTTCTTTATGTCTTTACATTTAGAAATTCTCAGGATGATTTTACATACCAACTTAACATTGCAATTTGCAAATATAAGTAACTCGAATGGACGTAAGGTTAAGATAAAATATAAGTTGCCATTTCTTTCCATACCAAGGTTAATTTTTGGACGAAGCCATTATAATGCAAAGGGGAGTACCGTGGCGGAACAATACCTGATCAAAAGTGAAACTAACGTAAGATTACTAGTTAAGTTAAATAATACATGTACATTAACGTGAAAATATCTAAATCTGACGCTCGAAATTCCTCAATCAATTACCTATAATACCTATTAGTGCAAAAAATCTTTCGTCGCCAAAATAGGAACATTTACACATCTCTCATGTACCGTATTTTGTCCGACTAACCTACTTTTCACCAATGAACCGTTAATAAACCAGTGGTTACCGTTAACAGTTCTCTACTGAGCAGATGGTTCTTTGAATGCCGTTATAGATCATAATGATATATTAGATGAATTGTGAGACCGATTATGAATCATTCAAATGAATAAATGAAGACATTTTATTTGAAGGAAAATTATTCATTCATTTTTTATTCTTAAAAAGTGAAAGTATGCTAGATACACCCCTGGCTAGTCTACTAATATGTTTATTTGTTTTCATTAAACTAAAACAAATGTTCTTTTGATTGAACATGGACTTACAGATTCGATTGGCAGTCTTTCCGTTTGTTTCCTACTTTGAGAGGACTAAATTATTTTTGATAGCTCCATGTAATTTACTGATATCAGTGAAATCAATGTCACGAGATTGCCAACCATAACATACACGTAAGCATAAGTGTTATGAGTAATCACACTTCTTTGGGACGAATTAATAACCTTGGACCAATTAGACGAACAGTGATAACCGTAATTACCTCTACTGCGGAAAGAACCAATTAGGGCAATACTCTACGGATATTACACGCCTCGTTCGGCAGACGGAAACGGTTACCAGGCAACATCAGAATTTGAAAAGGGAAAGTATATAACGGTATCAGTACTGTCAAGTAAACGGTAAAGGTACTTTCATAATGCGGGAGTGAAAACAGATAACGGTACGTACTGACTTAACGGTAGAAATTGTACTATTTAGGTTAGTCGGTCAAAGTACCGTACCGCTGATCATATGCAACCATTTCCGTTACTTCAAGTAGATGATATCCATAAATATATTCAATTAGTATGTATTTACGTTACGTTTCGATTAATATTAGTTGGTTCTAGAGAGAATATATTTTACTAATAAATGAAACTAGTAAGTCGGTTATGAGTCAGCTACAGAAATGTATAGACACGTTTTTTGTGTTTTGAATTTAAGAAAGCATTTACTTTATAAACGGAGGTTATTTATATAGACAGATTTATACAGCTATATTTTCTATTCTTTGAGAAAGGATTGCGTTATCATGCTATATTCTAATCGTTTGAGAACGGCATATGTTGTTTATTTTGTAAATGATGTATCAAATATTTACAATTTTTTTATGCTTAACATTTTTCATGTCCGTTTTCCAAATGTTATGGACAACATTTTCCGAATATCTTTTTTGAGGTGTCTGTCCTTTGAAAACCCTAAAAGCCTTTCATTAAATATTTGTTTATGTACCTTTTTAATCTATAGAAATTACATCAGTGCCTCCAAATTCAGAACTGAAATTATGACATTTTTAATTTCAGAAGACGCACCGGACTCCCCCACACGACAATAATGGCCTACCCCAAGTTAGGGCTAAAGTCGAAAGGTAAATGACACATTTCAATTTATTCTCACAATGACCTTTCCTAGTTTACCTGAAGGCCAGAGAAGGTACTTACCGCCTCTCAGCCTACCGTTGGCCTTCCCGAAACAACTCAAGGTCTAAATGCCTCTTCATGTGTTCTCGTTTAACAGTAACATTGACCTTATTGAGGTCCTGTGTCCGAAAGTTTGGATTCAAGGACACATAGCGTTGTCCTTGATCTGATTCACATTCTGGTCAACTCACACATGGAATATCTTTTGACAGTCATGGTTTTCAAAGGACGTACATATAAGCCGCACTTATTTCCCCTTTTGAAGGACATTGACTCGCCATTTCCATCCCCACTAAAATTAATTCGGTCACGAAGGACACAAGGAGAGCTGTTAGAGGGCATGAGGGCTAAATGACCCTCGGTCGAACCACCAAGGTCGTCCGTAAATTTGGGAGGACAATTCTCTACTCGTGCGACCTTCAGGTGAACATTTAAAGGTCAGCGCATGAATGCATTACAAGAGGAAAGTGTCATTAATCCCCTAGTCATCGGACGTGGGCGAGACCATTATGTCATATGGGGGAGTAAGGATATTTGTGCGAGTGAAAATTACCGAAGTGTTTGTAGGTGATATTAACTCGCTGTTACTGTCAACTTGTTTTCTTTTAAATAACATTGTAGTATTATTGAAAATATGTATATAATCATATGCAGTGATTTAAAGATAATGTATCGAGGTTATGTAACTGATAGAATAACGGTCTATAGTTTGATTTGAAATGATGAAGCTTATTATATTCTCTACAACAAACCAAGGGTGGTTGCATCAGAGTGTTTTGGTATATCTATTTATATGCAATGGAAACGTTGCCGGTTCATTACGGTAAGCTTTTCAAATGAACCGACTTGATACCCCTGATGCAACAATGTTATATTGCGGGTTGTTACACTGTGGTAATTGATCGAAAACGTCACATGTTTGAAAGTCTACGGGTATAACCTACCTTGTTTGGAGATCGGGTCTACGGAAGTGGAATCAATACTCCATTTTTCTTTCCTTTTTATACAATACAGTAACACAGTTAAGCAATAAAAAGATAAGCTATTGATGGAAGTTAGTCAACACAAAAGTCACATTTCAACAAGATGACACCATACCTTACCAATAAAACTAAATCAGTTTTAATCGATAACATTCGTTTTTTTTTCTTTTTTTTTCTTGAAAACAGTAAACGGTTAAAGTAAATATATAGGTTAGTCGGTCCGAGCACCGTAATGCTGTACAGTCGAATGTGCTGGTATTGCACTACCGGTATTTAGAGTGATAAAATCCGGCGGTACTACTATAAAGAATATTAGGGATTAGTAGGAATGGTTTGCGTTTTATATCATCATTTGATATACAATTTAAATGTAAATAAAAACATACATTTCCTACCCTGATTTTCTTTAGACAGACTCCCCTACGGCGTGCAATGGCCTCTCCCGCAATAGTTGTTATTAGTTACTCGAACGGTATTCATTATGGGGATATTTACCTAAGTTCTAAGAGGAGCATATATCATTGCAAGATTAGTAATTTATGATAGACAACACTCTAAAGAACTTGTTCAAATTGATCCTCACGGTGTCCTTTCCTAGTTTACCTGAAGGCCAGAGAAGGTACTTACCGCCTCTCAGCCTACCGTTGGCCTTCCCGAAACAACTCAAGGTCTAAATGCCTCTTCATGTGCTCTCGTTTAATAGTAACATTGACCTTATTGAGGTCCTGTGTCTGAAAGTTTGGATTCAAGGACACATAGCGTTGTCCTTGATCTGATTCACATAAGTCATCTCAGACATGGAATATCTTTTGACAATCATGGTTTCCAAAGGACGTACATATAAGCCGCACTTATTTCCCCTTTTGAAGGACATTGACTCGCCATTTCCGTCGCCACTAAAATTACTTAGGTCAGGAAGGACACATGGAGAGCTATCGGAGGGCATGAGGGCTAAATGACCCTCGGTTGAACCACCAAGGTCGTCCGTAAATTTGGGAGGACAATTCTCTACTCGTGCGACCTTCAGGTGAACATTTAAAGGTCAGCGCATGAATGCATTACGAGAGGAAAGTGTCATTAATCCCCTAGTCATCGGACGTGGGCGAGACCATTATGTCGTATGGGGGAGTGAAGATATTTGTGCGAGTAATAATGATTCGTTGTTACCGTCAACTTGTTTTCTTTTAAAAAAACATAGAATAACTGATAGAATGCCGATAGTTGATTTAATATAAAAGATCCTTACAGTCCTTACAACAAGCAAAGAGTGGCTGCATCAGAGTGTTTGTTATATCTATTTATATGCAATGAAAACGTTGCCGGTTCATTTCTGTAAGCTTTTCAAATGAAACTACTTAATAGCCCTGACGCAACAATGTTACGCTGTGGTAATTGACCCTGAACATTACAGATTTGAGAGTCTACGTGTATTACCTTCCTTGTTTGAAAATCGGGTATACGGCCTTTTTAGACAAATGGTCTTTTAATTATTGCATTTAACATTAGTCTCCAAACAGTTAAGTTAAGCAATAATAATGTAAGTTATTGACGCAAGTCATTAAACAAGTTATTAAGTCACAAACATTTTCTACCGTGAAATGTCTCGTCTTGATGGTTTAGGAAGACTCCCCTACGAGGTGCAATAGCCTCTCCCGCATAATAGTTGTAATTAGTTACTCGATCGATTTACATTATGGGAATGTTCACCCAAGTGCTAATAGGAAAATATATCATGTGCAAGATTAGCAATTTGCGATAGATTATACTCTAATTGATTTGCTCAAATTGATCCTCACGGTGTCCTTTCCCTGTCGACCTGAAGGCCAGAGAAGGCCCTTACCGCCTCTCAGCCTACCGTTGGCCTTCCCGAAACAACTCAAGGTCCAATGGCTCTTCATGTGCTCTCGTTTAACAGTGACCTGACCTTAGTGAGGTCCTATGTTCGAAAGTTTGGATTCAAGGACACATAGCGTTGTCCTTGATCTGATTCACATTCTGGTCAACTCAGAATCCTATAGACTTGACAGAATCTTTTGAAGTAAAAATAAACTACACTTACCAGGAGCTTTAGAGAAAGCAAGAATTTCGAGGTGGTTTAGAATGTATAGGAAGTAGTTCCTATATGTTCTAAGACTCAAAAAAAGGGCCACGCAAAACATTTTTTGACATTCATGGTTTTCAGAAGTTATACGTTTTCAGAAGTCGACCTTCTTTTCCCCTTTTGAAGGATAAACTCTCGCCCTTCTTGTCGCCACTAAAATTAATTCGATTGCGAAGGACACATGGAGAGCTGTCGGAGGTCGTGAGGGCTTAAATGACCCTCGGTTGTACCACCAAGGTCGTCCACAAATGTGACATTCATGAATGCATTTATAAGCGATACGTGTTATTAACCTCCTAGCCATTATATTTGGGCGATACCATTTAGTCATACGGGGGAGTCCGTGAAATGTCTGAGAGTAAGATTGTTTGTAGATAATATCCACTCAATATCTAGGAATCACCATTATTTAAAAAATATGATGTAGATGTCAAGATAACACATTCGTATCTTCCGCGTAATAAAATAAGATTAGATTATAATGAAATGAATTAGTTTTCTAAATTTGCATGATCGCTTAAAGGTAAGGAAGCAAATTTTGGCGTAGCCTCTTATTACCCCCTGTCATTTTACATGATTTTTAATAACAACAAATAGCTATACAAAAAAATGTTTGTTAAAGTGTTTAACAAGCATTGTACCGTTTTTTATGGTATCTGCATTAAGAAAATTTGGATACCCGAAATATACCTTTCCTATCGTTAACTGTTACTGTTACCCTGTTAACTGTTACTGTTACCCTGTTTTCTATTAAATAACTTTTATATGATAGTACAGAATATATATACATATAATTGGACACATCATAATTATCAAGGATTTAGATTCTAAAAACGAATCAAGACTGGATAACAGTGATGAGATGTCGATAATTCATTCATTTATAGAGCAGTGTATATGTCAGCTTATGATGATGTAGACGCCCATCAGACATTGATTATACTTACCGAAATGACTGCATCATAATGCTTACTATTTTCATATGCATTTGTCTTCCTATTTTCAATTAAAACGTCGTCAGTATATTTCTGAAAGATTGTGTATACTGATCACAGAGCATTTTCAATGAACTGAGATTGTATGCCTGATGCAACAATGATGTGCGACGGGATTGTTATTTTTTTGTAATTAGCCTATAATAGTACGGGTAAAAAGTCTACGGGCATTGCACGTCGTGTTTTAAATTCGAGTCCACGGGAGAGGAATCAATAGCTCATTTTCTTTCTTCCTTTTTTTCATTTATTTATTATTATTACTATTTATTTTTAATAGAAAAACGATCATCTCGTGATTATATATCACAACATTTTCAAAACTCCAAAGCACATATAGTTAAGCAATAAAACAAGATAAGTCAGACAAACTGATAATATCAAATACAAAACAATAAAGAAATATTTCAACAGAACGACAGCACCGCGTCTTATCAGCCAAATTAAAGTAAAATTAATCGGTAAGAATCCACAAGAAATATTGGTGAAAGCAGTTAACGGTTACGACAAAGATATAGGTTAGTCGGCCCGGGTACCGTAAAGCTGTACCGTCGATTGTGCAGTTATTGTAGTACCGGTATTTAGAGTGAGAGAGTAAGGTAGGACTGAGATTTCTCTTTTTGGTCGTTCGAGAGGACTCCCCTACGGCGTGTAATGGCCTCTCCCGCATGATAATGGTTATGTGTTCATTGATTGATAAACATGACCATTCTTCACCGTATTGATAATAGTATGATATGTTATGTGTATGATTAGCATTACGTCATAG
>BOPN01000827.1:368000-375500 GCA_017312705.2 Penaeus japonicus | reverse complement strand
AGAATACCGTGATCAAAGAAGTCAACGTCCAGGCTTTTAAGAGAACATAAACGCATAACATCCCGAGGAATTCAGAGAGCTTGAGTTTTAGAGAGCTTGCGTGAGTGTGACTCTTGTGTGTTTACTTGCTGGAGAATAATACAAATAAACAAAAGTTTACTGCAAGAAGTGAAAACAACACACACACACACACACACACACTCACACATAAAAGGTTTATTGCAATAAGTGAAAACAACATACACACACACACAAAGCTTTATTGCAAGAAGTGAAAACAACACACACACACACACACACATAAAAGGTTTATTGCAATAAGTGAAAACAACATACACACACACACACAAAGCTTTATTGCAAGAAGTGAAAACAACACACACAAAGGTTTATTGCAAGTGAAAACTACACACACACACGCAAAAGCTTATTGCAAGAAGTGACTATAGTTTCTGTATTTTCCTACACAAGTTTCTTAAACAATCTTGTTTTTACTTACTAGAGTCATGCAAACAGATATAAATAAAACACTCAACTGCATGTTTATTTTAGACAAAGGGAAAATGAAAGGTATATATCTAGTTTACTAATCGCTCCCATTATAGTATGTACTTTGAATCCTCCATGTTTGATAATGGATCTGATGACTTCAAAAGCGACTGATTTCGACTGTAATGGATATACACATGATGGTATGCGTAGCTGAATAGGGAATGAGTAGGGTTGTTATATCATAAAATGTTTAATACCCAACAATAAGGGCACACACACGCGCGCACACACACATACGTGCGTGTGTGTGTGCAGATATGTGTAAATATATATATAGATAGAAAGATAGATAGATATGTATATATATATATATATATATATATATATATATATATATATATATATATGTATATATATATGTGTGTGTGTGTGTGTGTGTGTGTGTGTATGTGCGTGTGTGTTTATGTGTGTGTGTGTCTATGTGTGCATGTGTGTGTGTGTGTGTGTTCGCGCGCGCGCGCGTGCGTGCGTGTATGTGTGTATGTGTTTATAAATACATACATACACACAACCTTATCCTTATCTACTATGACTATAAACTCACTTCAGGTATTTTGGAATTCAGTCATTTGACTATAAATGCATTGCAAAAAGTGAGAACGATTACCACACAGCCAATGCCATTAGCAATAACCTGCAACGATACATCTCAACAGATACAAAGTTATTCCCTAAAACCATAATTCATCTCACAACATGGTACCCTGAATATGGTCTCTCTCTCGTATAAACATTTCCGGTAAACTGCTACTTTAAAATGTATATCATTTATATATATATATATGTATATATATATATATATATATATATATATATATATATATATATATATATATATATATATATATATTTTTTTTTTTTTTTTTTTTTTTTTTTTTTCTTTTTTTTTTTTTTTTTCTTTTTTTTGTCCTGTGAGGTGTTAACCTACTATTGTCAAAAGTTCATCCGTTTAACATTTTTATGTATATTCTCATGTACATGTATACATAAATACACGGAAACAAACATCATCATAATTGTTATTTTCATTATTATTACTAGTATCATTATTATTATCATTATTATCATCATCATCATCATCAATTTGATATTATCATCATCATCAATATGATGTTATCAGCATTAATACTATAATTATCATATTATCATTGTTATCATTATCAATGATTATCATTAATATTCTAATCACCCTTATTATAATTATGATCATTATCATGAGTATCATTATCATTATCATTGGTATCATTATCATTATCATAATCAATATCATCATCATCATTATTATCATCATTATCATCACTATTATGATTATCCTTACTATTGTTATTGTTATTATCATTATCATTATTAGTATTGTTATGATTATCATCCTCATTATTATCATCATTATGATCATTATTGTCATAATGATCATTATCATTATCCGTATTATCATCCTCATTATCATAATCATCATTGTTAATATAATTATTGTTATCATTCATATCATAATTAGTTCATTGTTATGATTGTTGCTATTATCGTTATCATTATTATCATTATTACGATTATCAGCATCTTTATTATTCTTATCATTGTCATTCGTATCATTATCATTACCATAATCATTATCATACTTATTATCATTATCATCATTATTACCATTATACATACCATTATCATTGTCATTATTAAAGTTTAGTAATTCTACATTATCTATATCATTATTGTTGTTATTGCTCATCATTATTACATTATTACATCATCAACTTTAATACAAACTGTCACTGTTAATGTCACTGTCATACTGCATACCAAAATATCATCACTGTTATTGCTATGATATATTACGCCATAATACAATACTGATAACATGATTATAGTTATAATAATTATAGTTATAACACATTCTCTCAAATTGCGTAGAAAGGGATTAGTCAACTTGACAGCCATGCAATCTAAGACCTGTCATTATCAAGCTTTCGTCTTTATATAAGCATAATGATTGAAAGCAATTGCATGTCTTATGGAATGGATTGTCTATTTCGTTTAGATACAGGGAGAGAGAGAGGGAGAGAGAGAGAGGAGAGGGAGAGGGAGATAGAGAGGGGTGGGCGGGAGGGTTAGGAGAAAGAGAGAGAGGGAGGGAGAAGGGAAATGAAGGAAGAGAAGGAAGAAAATAAGGGATAAAAGGAAAGAATGAAGGAGGAGGAGGATGAAGTAAGAAAGAAAAGGAGGAAGGGAGGAAGGAAAGAAAGAAAATGAATAACGGAAAAGAAAGAATGGAAAGAAAGGGATGAAATGTATGAAAGAGTGAAGAGAAGGAAAGGGAAGGGAAGAGGGGAAGAAAAAAGGGGATAGAGTGAAATAATGGACTGAAAAAACGAAGGAAGGAAGAAACGAAGACAATAGAAAGATGAAAAGAAGAGAAAATGAAGTGAAAGGCAGGAAAACGAATGTGATAAGAGGGAAGACAGGAAAGAAATGAAGGAAGAAAAAGTAAGGAAGCTGGAAGCAAAAGAAAAGGAGGGAGAGATAGGGAAAGAAACGAAGGAAGACAGGGAAAAAAGGGAACAATAAGAAAAACGAAAAGGAAAAGAAAGAAATAAAGAAAGGAGAAAGGAAATGGAAGGAAGGGTTAAAGGAAGGAAGGGTTAAAGGAGGGCAAGGGGCAGACCGAGTCGAGTCGTTTGCACAGGCTGCGGGCAACACGCGGCGCCACCTGCTGTGTTGCAATGAAGTGCCAGGGACACTAACAGTTAGTGCAATGCCTCCTCTCGCTTGTCGGGTTGCTCTATTGGCTGTTACTGTTAACGGCAACGGGAGGGAAAGAGATGGAGGGAGGGGGGGAGGGAGGGAGGGAGGGGGGGGGTAGGTAGGAGGGGGGGGGTAAGAGTGGTGGAGGGAGGATTAATGGAGGGGGAGGGTTGGGAGGGAGGGTGGAAGGGAGGATTGGTTGGAGGAAAGGAGGAAGGGTGAGAGAGAGAGTGAGTGATAGAGATGGTGGGAGGGAGAGAGAAAAGGAGTAGGGGTGAGAGAATGAGAGAGAAAGAAAGAAAGAGAGGGGGGGGGGCAGAGAGAAAGAGAGAGAGAGAGAGCGAGGGACAGAAAGAGAGGGAGAGAAAAAGAGAGAGAGAGCGAGGGACAGAGAGAGAGAGAGTCTAACCAATTGATAATAATGAACCTTTAAAGTTTATCATATCAATTCAATCTTGTGAATCCATCGAGATATCTTTCTCCCTGTATCCCCACCCGCTTCAAGCCACACCTGACTCCTGGCTGCATCTGTATCTATCAGTCCGGATACCCTGTGGAGAACAAAGTTATCCTAAGTTGCCTGCGCCACCATACGAATTGTAAATATAAGCAAAGGTAATCGAGACAGAAGAGGAGAGAGAGAGAAAGAAGGAACAAGAGATCAGAGCAGATCCTGAGGTGATAGGAAGGGCACATTGAGAAGGGTGAAGTTTATAAGTGTGTGTGTGTGTGTGTGTGTGTGTGTCCGTGTTTGCGTGCGCTCACCGTGTAGACATTATATACATTCATAAATCATCACATTGCACATAATAAAAAAAAAAAAAAATAAATAAAAAAACGCCAGTAACATATCACATATATTCATTTTACACATTAGAGCCACATCTCTAAACGTTAGACCTTAATTACGCATGTCTAACCGTTTCAAAGACGGTGCTCATTGGACAGGAAAAACATGAGGAATATATCAAATTTGAGGGATATTTTGTCTTCTTTTTCCTTTTTTGACTTCTTAGTATACAACAACGGATGATGAAAAGGTCTCTCTCACTCTTCTCTCTCTCTCTCTCTCTCTCTCTCTCTGTCTCTCTCTCTCTCTCTCTCTCTCTCTCTCTCTCTCTCTCTCTCCTACCTCTCCCTCTTTCTTTTTCTTCCACCGTCTCTCTCTATCTATCTATCTAGCTATTTATCTATCTATCTCCCTTCCTCTCTCTCTCTCTCTCTCTCTCTCTCTCTCTCTCTCTCTCTCTCTCTCTATCTCTATCTATCTATCTATCTGTCTCTCTCTCTCTCTCTCTCTCTCTCTCTCTCTCTCTCTCTCTCTCTCTCTCTCTCTCTCTCTCTCTCTCTCTCTCTATATATATATATATATATATATATATATATATATATATATATATATATATATATATATATTTATATATATATATTTATATATATATATATATATATATATATATATATATATATATATATATATATATATATACATATATATATATATATATATATATATATATATATATATATATATATATATATATATATATATATATATATATATATATATATATATATATATATATATGTATATGTATATATATACATATATATATATATATATATATATATATATATGTATGTATATCTATATCTATCTATCTATGTATCTCATTCCCCCACCCTCCCACTCTCCCGCCCTCCCTCGCAACCTCCTATTCTCCCTCCCTCCCACCCCTCCTCCTCGCTTTCCTCCTCTCCCACCCTTCTTTCTTTCTCTCTCTTTCTTTCTCTTTCTGTTTCCGTTGTTTTTTTTCCTCTTTCCCTTTTTGCGATCCACTAATTACAGCGCGTGTGATAGGCGGGAGGTTTGACCTTAATTTGCCGCAGTCAAGCATCGACCCGCGGCAAGGGACGTGATGTGGCTCTTATCACTTGCTCACTCATAAAGTCCCGGATGAATTCAGACCTGTTCGTGTTTTTTCTTTATCTATTTTTTTCATCGCTATCATTTCATCTTCTGCAGAAAGAAATGCTGGATGTAAAATTAGGATGTTATGTTCGTTGGTGGGGATTTGTGGTTGTTTTATCCCGGCGAGAGAAATAGCGGGGAAATTATATTTAAAATTACAAACCGGTCACTCGTGGGCATGTGATTAGCTGAGGCTCGTTGGCTCGCCTTCCAGAGCGAGAAAAGAAGTTAAAAAAAAAGACTCCTCGTGTCTCTTTTATGAAATACGAGTCTCTCATGAATCTGGAATACCCGTTTTCATCAAAACCGTTTTTTTTTTTTTTTTTTTTTATCATGGAGGAAAAGAGGACCGTTAATGATTCAGAAATCCATCTTGCGGAAAATTGATAAATGGCGAATATTATTAATTTTTCCTTTCCTGATATAAAATTGGGGAAGGTGGAGGGTAGGCCTAATATCCATAAGCATGATATTAATGGATGTGGTAAATAGCCTCAGGTGTGTAAGAATTATCGGACGCAAAATTGATGATAGGTTATACATATATGTATATATGCATACGCACACGAACACACACACACACACACACACACACACACACACACACACACACACACACACACACACACACACACACACACACACACACACACACACACATATATATATATATAGATATAGATATATATATATATATATATATATATATATATATATATATATATAATATATATATATATATATATATATATATATATATATATATATATATATATATATATATATAGAGAGAGAGAGAGAGAGAGAGAGGGAGAGAGAGAGAGAGAGAGAGAGAGAGAGAGGGAGGGAGGGAGGTGGAAGGCTATCGGAGATATAAGCAAGGAATGAAAGGGGTTGGGGGGTTGGGTGGGTGGGGGGGGGGCAATTTTACATAGGCAGATAGATAATATTCTCGTTTTTTCCATCTTTTTATCACTTCCGGTCGGATATTAGTGTTAACAATAATAATGATGGTAGCAATAATAAGAATAAGGATGATAATGATGATAGCGATAGCAATAATGATGATAATAAGAATGGAAACAAAAATGATAATAGTGATAATGATAATGGTAATGCTATTGATTATGATGATGATGGTGAAAATGATTATAATGATAACAATAATAGTAGTAATTATAATAACAACAATGATGCTAAAAATGATAATGGTAATAGTAATATTTATAATGAGGAATGTAATGATAATAATGATAGTGATCATAGCAACAATAATAATGATATTGACAGGATAAAAGCAATAATGATAACAATATCGATAGTAATGACGATGATAATGATGATGATAGTGATAATGGTAATAATGACACTGATGATGATAATAAGAATGATTATCATAATAGTTATATGATAATGACAATAACCATTTTGATAATATTGATGATGGTAATAATAATGAAAATCATAATCATGATAAATAAGGATAATGATGATGATAATACTAACAATGATAACAATGACAATGATACTGATACTAATAATGATAATAATTATTATAATGATAATAGTAATAATAGTGATAATAATGGTGATAACAATAATGATAATGATAATAATGATACTAATACTAATGATTATAGTAATAATAATAATAATTTTAATGATAATGATAATGATAATAAAAATAACAATAACATTTATAATGATGATTATAATGATAGTGATGATAATGATAATAATAATAATAATAATAATAATAATAATAATAATAATAATAATAATAATAATAATAATAATAATGATAACAATAATAATAACAATAATGATAATGATAATAGTAATAATGATGATAATAATAGTAATAATAATAATGATAATAATAACAATAATAATAATGATAATAAAAATAAAAATTATAATAATGATAATGATAATAACAATCATCACCATCATTATTGTCATGATCTCCCTTCTCATTGTCATCATTTTTTGCTTATAATCATTAATATCAATTTAATTACTTATGTTTGTATAATACTTATATAATTATTTCTCGTATGTTATTATCTTTATGTTTGATAATGATAATGTTAATATTGATATTAATGATGGTAATTAAAGTTATTGTAGGATTATTACTATGATTATCCTGACTATGAAAACAATGATAATAATATTGATAATATCATTTTCATTATCGTGATCATTATCATCATTATCATCACATTCATCACCACAAT
>BOPN01000827.1:318000-343000 GCA_017312705.2 Penaeus japonicus | reverse complement strand
TTTCTCCTTTCCCTCTTTCTTCTTCTTCCGATCTTTTCTTCTCCTACGTCTCTCTTCCTCTTCTACCTTCGTCTTCCTCCTCCCCTCCTCCTCTCTCTCCTCTTCCTCCATTATCCTCATTTTTTCTCCCTCATTTTTTCCTCTCCTCCTCCTTCATCCACTTCTTTCCTCGTCTTCTATTCCTTTCTTATTTTCTTTGCTTCTTCCTTGTCTTCTTGTTTTCTTCTCGAAATCTTTTTATAGATCTCGTAAAATTTCATGTTGCATTTTAATATTGTTGTTGCTATTTTTATTTATCTTTTATTTCGCTTTGGGAAGATTGCGTGCAGTTATATAATTACATTTTTCATCAATTTGTCTGTCTGTCTGTCTGTTTCTCTCTCTCTCTCTCTCTCTCTCTCCCTTTCTCTCTTTCATTAAAAATCTTTACTCCATTCCTCACTTACGTACATTCATGTATATTCATGCTTTTTTTCTGATGATATCTAGCAAAATCATGACCTCTAGTGCACATTCTTAATTTCTCGTCTCATGCTATCTTTCCTTTTGTTTCTCTCTCTCTATTTCTAATTCTCTCTCTCTCTCTCTATTTCTAATTCTCTCTCTCTCTCTCTCTCTCTCTCTCTCTCTCTCTCTCTCTCTCTCTCTCTCTCTCTCTCTCTCTCTCTCTCTCTCTCTCTCTCTCTCTCTCTCTCTCGCTCATTCTCTTTCCCTTTCTCTGTCATTCTCCGTCTTTACCCTTCTCATTTCCCCCCTCATTCCCTCATTCTATAAATAATTCAGTTGCTTAACTTTCCCACACGCAAACCAAAAGATCTCTCTATGACAAAATCACAATTCTATTTCACAGTTTTGTTTTTAATATTTGTTTATAACATTTTATTTCTGTACATTTTTCAGAGTCATCGAAGCAAGCCTTTTGTCGGGATTTCAATTCATCAAAGTCATCCGTGCATGAATTCGTTTCATTTCAGTCATATCATTTCTTTTTTTTTTAATCGTTTCAAAACTCGTACGTACGTGCTTGATTGCATGTTCACTTTCGGTTCAACTTAAAGATATGATCGTTGACATGCACACTCTTCTTCTCGCTTGGTCTTAGCATAGGCTGTGCAATGATATTGGCAAGGTCGCATGTCACCTGTCTTTTATGTATTTTAATGAGTGTCACATGATTGTGTGTGTGTGTGTGTGTGTGTGTGTGTGTGTGTGTGTGTGTGTGTGTGCAAGCGTATGAATGTATTCCTTTCTGTCTTTCTACGTTCCCTTTGCTTGCTTTTACCTCTTTCGCTTTTTCTCATTCAACCTCTTTCCCTTTTCCCTTTTATCTCTCTCTTTCTCTCTCCTTCTCTTTTACCCTCCCCCTCTCTCTCTCCCTCCCCCTTCCCCTCTCCTTCTCCCTCTCCCTCCCCCTCCCCCTCCCCCTCTCCCTACCCTTCTCCCTCTCCCTCCCCTTCTCCCTCTCCCTCCCCCCCTCTCCATCACCCTCTACCTCAACCTCTCCCTCCCCCTCCCCCTCTCCCTATCCCTCTGCCTCTCCCTCTCTCTCTGCCTCTCCCTCCCCCTCTCCCTCTCCCTCTCCCTCACCTTCTCCCTCCCCCTCTCCCTCTCCCTCTTTTTCCCTATCCCTCCCCATTTCTCCCCCTCTCCCTCCCCCTCTCCTATTCCTTCTCCCTCTACTCCTCCCTCCCCCTCCCCGTCTCCCCCCTCCCCCTTTCTCCCTCTCCCCCTCCCCCTCTCCCTCTCCCTTCCCTCCCTCTCCCTCTCCCTCCCCCTCTCCCTCTCCCTCCCCCTCCCCCTTTCTCCCCAACTCCTTCCAAAACACAAACACCCACTCGCTCACGCACTGTTGCCAACTGCGTTTTCTAGAATTCTCTTCTTACAAATATTCCCGGTGATATTTATACACCAACCCAGTATTATATTCAGAAGAGAGACGTAATATCCAAAATACATGTAAAGCAACTGTCAATATTCTCATTATTGGTTCTTAAGATTTGTGTATTCTTAATAATATATGAAGCGTTAGCTATGAATCCATCAGTTACCTGGTAAGCCATTGTTTCTTATTTTTTTCTAAGATATTTGACGAATTTGAATGAATATCAATTTTTTAATCGAGTATGACGTGCGTAATTATCTGAGCTGCATTCTTTCTATTTTTCAATAAGTTTCGTCTTCCCACATTTCATGAGAAACAGATATATAGGATCTAATGATTTATGTATTATCATTAAAATGTGTATAACGTGCCTTCCTTTTATGCTTAATAATAAACAAATAATTATATTTACGTCAACCCAAAGTCTCTACGTTTAAGCCGCTGATTGGCTGATTTGTATTCATACGCCAGCCAATCAGAGAGCAGCGTATGATAGTCTTTTGTTTCAGCAAACGACCAGTTACAGATTCCGATATTCTATCACATTCTAATCATAATGCAATTTACATCGATTTCTTCATCAAAATCTCGTGAATTCAAAGAAATATTTATTTACGAGGAACTACATTTTCGTTTTTTTTTTCTATCTTTAACATACGACTGTTAATTTCGTTAATTATTGATTTCTTTCCTTTTTTTATTGTTTTATTTACTTTTATTTTCAACTATTAATATTCATTATCGTTCTTCAATTTCCTTATTACTGCTATCGTTGTCTATTTTGTTATATTCTTTTGCATCTTGTACTGTTGGCTTTCATCACGTGACTTCATTCCGTAAAAAAAAAAAAAAAAAAAAAAAAAAAAAAAAAATGATGCCATGAATTGAAACTCGGGATTCTGATTTTGATGGTGATATCTAGTATACATATTCCATCTCTTTAAAAAAAAGCCATGAATTGAAACTCGTCTACCTCTCTTTCTGTCTCTTTCCGTCTCTCTGTCTGTCTGTCTCTCTTTCTCTCTTTCTGTCTATCTGTCTCTCTGTCTGTCTCTCTTTCTCTCTCTCTCTCTCTCTCTCTCTCTCTCTCTCTCTCTCTCTCTCTCTCTCTCTCTCTCTCTCTCTCTCTCTCTCTCTCTCTCCCTCTCTGTCTCTCATTCTGTCTGTCTGTATCTCTCTCTCTCTCTTTCTTTATATAAAAATATGTTTTCTTCGACAATTACTCAACGAATTAAAAGTAATAACAAAAATAACAGTAATCGAGATAATATTCCAAGAAAATGCGAATTGGGAACTCGCCCGCCCGTCCGACGCTAAAGTTGCCAAATGCCTCTATTCCCAACGTGCAAAAATAATCACGCTTTCAGATCGCAAATTCAGACGATGGTAAAGGTGACACACCCATCCCGCCCACCCCGCCCACCCTCACCCACTCTGCATGAGATGGTGAATCACGTGTGGTTATTTATAACAGCGGTCACACGGTCGGGAAGGGGGGTGTTTGGCCGACGGAAGAGCTACGAGTTGCCATGCCATTTGCCAATTGCCAATGCTATGGGTACCAGGCGAGGCAAGGAGAGATAAGCGCGGTCGGCGGCTGGTGAGATTTGAGGATTTGGAGGATGAATTAGTAAATTGGTGGCAATTCGTAGGCTGGGGCGCGCGCACACGTACACGAATACGTACGCACACGCAACACGTACACGCATGCGTACGCGCGGATGCACACGCACACGCACACACACACACACACACACACACACACACACACACACACACACACACACACACACACACACACACATTCCTATATATTGTGTCGATTTTTCAAATATTTTGTTTCGTCTTCGTAACATTATTTCCTTCAGAGATATGAATATGGTGCATCATAAGTAAACAAAAAGGATAAACAAGGTACCAGATTTAAAAGAAGATTCGAGCACGAGAACAGATAAATCAAAATATTACAAAACAAATCACAATAACACGGATAACTAATTTACATATTTATAAATAGCCAAACACACCACATAAGTCATTTAACACGTATTTACAACCTCGATCAGCTGGCTGTTTACCAAGCAACCTTAGTTTAATCCCAACTTGAAAAGGGAAACTCGCTAAAACGTACCTCGTCAAGCCATGAAATTAGATAACAAAACACGTAATGCAAACAGCAACAAAAATGACCGTTGTAACTACCAACCAACTAGTATATGAGCTAGTTATGCCGTGAACTGTACCCGAAATTGCTTAATAGGTTACTATTTCTGAAAGTGCTCTTTGAATTGTCAAAATTCTTTTATTAACAGACGCATATGGGCAAAGTTGCTGTATACAACCCAGCTGTATACAAAAGTGTGTGTGTACGAGTGGAAGACACAAAGACATGGTGATAAAGAGGATATATAGAAGGATATACAGAGAGAGAGAGAGACAGAAAGAGAAAGAGAGCGAGAGAGAGAGACACTGAGAGAACGAGAGAGAGAGAGTCCGTCAGAGACAGAGAGAGAGGGAGGGGGGAGGAGGGAGCTATAGATTATTGGGTCCAAAACAAAACAAAAAAAGACAAAAAAAGACACCACTGACACACACATCCGTGCTAAGAACTCCATATCGAAAACGCCTCGGGAAATAGTTGCTTCTGTGTAAGCGTTCTTGTATAATTACTCCAAAACTAAAAATAAAAATAAAACATTCTAAAGAGAATATAACTTTCCAAACTTGGGTCTCAAGTTAAAAGGATCAAATTAACTCGGTTTGATACATACACAAAATTATACTTCAGTGACAAAAATGTAAACACGAAATATGAAGCTTCCTATTCTGAGGCGCTGTGTTGTAAGTACAGCACTCTATTTATGTACAGAAATGCACTCGGTGTACCCAGATGCATAATACTCTTTTTTCATGACTCAAATGTGAAACCTTGGAGTTATGATGAATGAAATTTAGTCACTGCCAAATTCATACTCAAGTCCCCCCCCATCTTGGTCTCTCAGCTAATTGGTTTAAGGTACACATGAAATAAGGTCGTAGTGAGAGAACGTATGTATTGGTGAGTATAGAATGTAAACATTTTTCTTTCTTTTTTCCTTATTTTTGGAGTGGGGGTGAACTAGTCTTTATAAGATCTAAAAGAATCGTGATGAAGTTGTTAATGATTAACGTGTTAGATGCAGATTAAAAGAAACTAGTACTGTTATTGCTGCTACACCTACTCTATTACTACTAATAATAATACTTCTATATCTACTACAAGTGCTTCTTCTAATAGCACTACCACAAAGACAATTGTATACTCCAAAACCCTATCGAATATCACTAACACAACCACAACAACCACCATCACATTCCAAGACCCAACAACACCCGTCACAACCATAGTTATTTCCCCCCCTTACCCCCATCCCCCTCCCCCCGCCCCCTGCCCCATCACAACAACCACACAGCCAGCATAAGACAATGACCAAGCCAAATCAAGAGTGATAAATTGCAACGGCCTTGCAACAGATGGCAGCACAGTCACCGACGTCTCCGAGCAGAGGATTTTTCTTAGAATGAGATGAAGATTCACTACCATATGCAAATGATGTACATTAGGGAAGGCTTACACGCTCTCTCGCTCCTGCTCGGGAAAGTCTCTGGATTTTTGGAGGTTTGAATACTGCGGTTCCTGTTGTTGGCTGGCTGGTGTCTTTTGGCGGGGGGGGGGGGGGGTATTATTGTTGTTGTTTTCATAATAACGGTTGTTGTCATTGTTATTATATATAGATATGTGTGTGTGTGTGTGTATGTATATATATATATATATGTATATACAAATGGTTATGTATATATACTGTGTGTCTATATATATATATGTATATACAAATGGTTATGTATATATACTGTGTGTCTATATATATATATGTACATATATACATATGTGTATATATATATATATGTATATATATGCATATGTATATATATATATATATATATATATATATGTTTATTTGTACATATATACATATATATGTAATATATATATATATATATATATATTACATATATATATAAATATATATATATATATTACATATATATAAATATATATATATATATTACATATATATATAATATATATATATGCATGTATATGTATGCACATATATATGTATACATAGATATGGATAGATGAATGAATAGATAGATAGAAAGAAATGAGTTGATGAAATGTCGGTACAAACATAAGCAGATAGATATAAAGATTTATATCTACGTATACATATAGACAGACACCCACCATACACACACACACACTCATACACACACATTTCAACAAATAGACAACCATCAAAGTATTAAAGCAAGGAATAAAAAGTCCTTTGACAGCCAGCCAAATCTTTATTTTTGTAACTATATATTTCTGACCTAGAAACACACATCAGATGTATTCCTAATTGATATTTTTAAAATGTTTTTTTTTTTTTCTATGTTTGTGTTAATGTTTATAGACATCAGTCACATTTCATGTTTAAGCTATATGTCAGTAGTCCGCTGTATATTATTTTTTTCTCTATGGTTCTTTAATGATCTAACCTATTTGTCGGTCTTTATGTCAATTAGCCTATTTCTCTTTCTCTCTTTAGTATCTGTCTATCTATTTATCTATTGATCCCAATATCTTAACTATTTTTTTATCTGTTCTCTCTCTCTTTCTCCCTTTCACTCTTTCTGTCTACCTCTTTTCCTTTTTTCATTTATTTCCTCTCTCCTTCCCTTTCTCACGTATTGCGTGTCTCTTTCTCTCTCTCTCACTCTTTCTCTTTTTCTCTTAATTTCTCTCCCTCCCCCCCCCTCTCTTCCTCTCTTTCATTCTCTCTCTCTCAGCAAGTTTCTATTGACTAACTTATCATGAAGGCCACTGATTGACTACTCTCCAAGCCAGAGGTCACCACAAGGCACTTGTCCACATTTGGCTCTCCACACTCCCACTTTCCACTGCCATACAACCAAGATCCAAATGATACCAGGATATTCACCATACAGGCGTGCAGGTCATCTACCATCAATAAATTAAAAGTATAACTGAGTTTGCCCCTATGACCACCTCACATGTGGTGGCAGCGGCGGGGTTAGAAATCACACCTACAAAACGGCTAGGGAAGGTTTTGGTCGCAGTTCATGGGAAGCCAGACTTTTCTCTTTGTCTCTTTTTCCTCCCTCTCTTGCTCTTTCTCAGTCTCTCCCTATTTCTCTCACGTATTCACATACATACAATAACACAATGTATATGTATATATATATATATATATTTGTATATTTATATATATATACATAAAGATATATATATATTTATTTATTTATGAATGTGTGTACGCTACCCTGTCCTCCTACCTCTAATTCATCGTATTTCCTCACAATGAAGTGTATAACAGAAAAAATAAACAATAAAAAATCAAGGAAAACATCGAAATACAAAAGGCCTCTTTGGGCATTTCCGTGGCTCTTTCTTAAGCACCGGTTCACCTGCCTTCTTGAGACGTTGAGTAATTGGTTTGATTATAGGAAATAATTTACCAAGAGGAACAGGAAATTAAATTCGGAGAAAGTGCTTTCCATTTCCCTTATTCCTTCGGTATATGATGAATGCTTCTCTATGGAGAATAGGTATACATGGGTACATATTTGTACACATACATATATATGTATATACATATACATGTGTGTATATATATGTATATATATATATATTTATATGTGTGTGTGTGTATTTATACATATATATACATATATATATATGTATACATACATATATACATACATACGCAATATTAATCCAAGAAAATATGTACATAAATACCCAATGATTAAAAAAATAAAAAAAGACACAGCAAAAACATCAAAACTCCAGCTCTAAATGTGTCAAATCTAAAAATAAAAAGGTAACACGCCAGTACTCTCCGACCTCCCACTCTTTCATAAATCATTTTGACTCAAACCGGAATTAGGAACCTCTTCAAAAAACATCTTAAGATTTCTCATTATAGATTTGTTTCATGATTTATCTCTTTTAACTGTATTTTGATCTTCATTTGTTTATTTGTAAATCTGGAATGTTTATGTTTATGTGATATTAAGACCTACATTAATTATTGTGCGAAATGTTATAGCTATGTATTATTAAGAAATGCTGTGCGTAAGTATAGTGACTTTAGAGTGAAGAGAGAAATATTACCATACAATATAAGATGGGGAAGAGGGAAGGGAAAGAGAAGTAGAAAGAAAGGATAATTAGAATCAAGAGAAAAGGGAAGAGAGAGAGAACTGCGCATGTGAGAGGGGAGAAGGGCGAAGAAGAGGAGGGAAAAGGCAGAAAGGAAGAAGAGGAATGAGAAGGGGGAGGAGGAGGAGGGAAAAGTAGAAAGAGGAGAGAGAAGGAGAAAACAACAATAACCCGGAGAGGAAGAGGAAGTAGGAAGACAGGGAAGGGGGAGAGAGAGGGGAGGAGGGCGTTGGGGCACTGGGCACATATTGAGAGGGAGAGAGAGAGAGAGAGAGAGAGAGGGCTGGGGGTAGAGGGTACAAAGGGCAGAGGGGGGAGGGGGAGGGGTAGAGTCGTGGCACCGGGGTACAGAGCTGGCACCAGGTTCATTCTGGGGGAACGCGTGCCCTGTGTCTGAAGTGTATACAGCTGTCTCTCTTGTGTGTGTACATGCGAGGGAGATACAGTGGCTGTACATTTCGCTGTAACATTGTGCGAATACACACTATACTCTGTGACGTGTGAAAATATATGATGTGTGAGAATAGCTCTCTACTGGACATCAGAATGAGGAAATGTTAACTGATACATCATGAACATTCCAGAACACGCAGGTGAACAGTGAAAATAGTTATATAAAAAAGCAAATTGATCGCTTAGTCCCATTCGAGAGAAAAAAAAAGGAATAAGCCATATATAAAAAAAGGGAAACCGTGCCAAGTGAAACACAAAAAAAAATCGCACCATATAAAAAAAACTCAAACATTAACACAAAGATACCATTAGTTTTTTTTGTTGTTTTTTTCTCTCACCTGTCCCCTGCACTTCGCCAAAATGCCCCTCCGACACCAGCCAGAAACGCTACAGAAAAACGCCATGAAATCAATAGCCATGAACTTTGACTACATATGCTACAGGACGGAGAGCAAGGCTGAAATGGCTAAGATGGTTAGCAATGACTCTTATCTGGAGGTTGAAGGACCTTTTAAACACTTGCGTAAGTCTCGATGTTGGTTGGTTGGTTTGACTTGGTTAGGTTTCATATCTTGTTTGTTTGTTTTTTAAGTGATTAGTGAGGGTCATGTTGAAGCTAAGGATGGAGCTAATAAGATTTGATAACTTGTTTCAGATGTGTTGTGTATATGTGTGTGTGTGTTTGTGTGCGTGTGTGTGTGTGTGTGTGTGTGTGTGTGTGTGTGTGTGTGCGTGTGTGTGTGTGTGTGTGTGTGTGTGTGTGTGTTTGTGTGCGTGTGTGTATGTATGTGTGTGTGTGTGTGTGACATGTGTCTGTGTGTGAGTGAGTGAGATTGTTCAAGTGCCTGAACCCGCATGTGTCTACACGTGTCTATGTTCTTATCTGCATGTTTGTCAGCCAAATAGAGATACAAAGGAAGAGATAGATTAAATAATATAACCCTTTTTTTCGCAGGTTTATTGATATAAATCTAACAATGCAATGATCAAAATTTCATAATATAAATCTTCCAATTCCAGGTAGCAGCTAATGGCGGAGATTGGCGAATCTATTTATCTTTTAGATACTTGAAATCCTTTTTACTCGTATCTGTGAATGAAATAACTAATATATCTATCTTTTTCCCCCTTTTTTTACAGCTTTTATTCCCCCTTGCATTCTTAATTGCCCCCTTTTTTATTGAAACTTGTATCGACTTTATAGCAGATATATACATTTAATTAGACAAACATGAATAATTCTATAGCTCACAATCATCATTATCACCCATTCCCCATTCGCAACTAACTTATTAGCTTCGAGATCTGAGAGACCTGTCATGAAACTGTCACAGAAGATGATAAATGACATAGTAAGCATCATGAATTATTTCTCCTCGATTATAGAGATGTCGAAGTATCTAATCAATCATATATCGCTAAAAGCCAAAGGAAAAGAAAGGTGAAAGGGAAGACGAGGAAGAAGGTGAAAACGTGAGAAATGAGAAGAAGAAGAAGATATAATGTGTATACAATATATATATATATATGTATGTATATATATGTATACACATATATATATGTATATATATACATATATATATATATATATATATATATATATATATATATATATATGTATATATATAAATATATATATGTATATATATATATATATATGTATATATTTATATAAATATATATATTTATATATATATACATATATATATAGATATAGATATATATGTATATATATACATATATATACTATATATATGCAATAATAATAAACAGATGAATAAATAAATCTATTTATATACGCCCAAACAAGACACAGGAAGCATTGACCACCTGACCTTCAAGCGCGAACGTTACCCAAGTGTTTTGGCTCGAGTACAACTTGGCAAGCGAGGTCGTCGAGCTATTCATAACTCGATCGGCGGTGTTAACGTGTTGTGCTTGTGTTGTGTGTGGGTGTGGGTTGATGTAACACCTGCTTATTATTGTTATTATTTTTATTGTCATTGTTTTTTTTTCATTTTTTAATTATCATTACTGTTATTTTTATTTTTTTATTATTGATATTATTGTTATCGTTATTGTTATTATTACTGATACTATTAATGTTATTGTTATCATCATTATCATTGATATCGTTGTTATTGGTATCTTTATCATTATTATCATTATCATCATTATTGGTATCGTTATTATCATTGTCATTATCATTATCTTAATCATTATTATCATCAAAATATCTATCATTATTCTAATCATTTCTATCATCATCATTCGCTGTATGTGTGTGATAGACAGAAAATGCATAAATAGATAGACGAGTAGACTGTGCGTGTGTGTGTGCGTATGTGTGTGTGTGTGTGTGTGAAATCTGTGCATAAATTTAATAACACGATAAACTTTAAGCAAATTATCATTAATTCCCTAACTCTGAAATATCAATCATAGATAAATGTGCAATTCAAAACGATTTTTGAAGTCAGTAGGGTTAACTCAAATAAAATACTAGCAACTGTCAAAAGTTTCAAACTCGTCCGAATAAAGTTGCGAGCCGCGGGCGATCAATCCATTTTGCACACCGATTTCACTCAATCCCATGACGATTTTTGCTTTGTTTTGTTTTGTTTTGTTTCTTTGTTTATGTGCACTTTATTACACTGATCAATAAACATACAAGTTCGTGTCTCTTTTATATATACTGTATTTTTTTTTTTTTTTTTTTTTTTTTTTTTGCCTTTTTTCTTCTTTTTTCCGACTCTGGTCACATATCAAACACGTAGGTTATTATAGATGAAAAAAAAATTCGTCTAGCCACAGTGAGTGATATTCCCTTTTTCGGTTTCAAGGCCAATAAGTAAAGCCAATATCCGGACGCTGATATGTTGTGTGTGTGTGTGATTTTTCTGCGTCGACCACCAGGCGGATGGGAACGAGCGCGATCACCTTCTGACGGATGTGAACCAATCGTTTTCCGTCATCCTCTCCATACAGTGTTGCCAGACGTTCCCCCAAATAGTCGAAATGCAAACTTATCTATTATAAAAGGGAAGCGTACATGTATCTCACGTGGAATAGATTGCTTTCTGTAAACGTTTGTTTATTTATGGTCGTATGCGCTCTCCGCACACCATCGCTTTCAATGAATATCCGAACTACACATATCAATCAAAATCCATCATGGCCGTCATACTGGACACGCCAGACAGTAAAGAGAAAAAAGAAAAATCTTTAAAGTGGAGCGTAGGGAAAAAAAATGGTTATTTTCCTTTTCTTACAATATTGAGGTGACAGCTCCTACGACCCCCCCCCTCCCCTCCACTTCTTATGCCCCCCCCCCCCAAATTTCCCCATCTTTTCCCCCCAACCTCCTACTTCGACCCCTCTCTCTCCCCTAACCTCGTCCTTTCTTCTTCTACCTCTCCCACTTTCTCTTCTTCCCTCCTCCCCCTTTCTAATTCCCCCCCTCCTTCCCTTTTCTCTTCCTCCCCATCCCCCATGTTCCCGCCCTCCACCTTCTCCCTCCTCTCCTTCTCCCTCCCTTCTTCTCTCTCTCCTTTCTCGCTACATGAATTTTCCTCAGCCTTCCTCGTGAGTCTCCCCGCACTGATAGAAAATGGCGGCCTCACTTCCTGGAGAGTCGCTTTCACTTCTCCTATTTCTTCTCTCTCCTTTTCGTTCGTCTGTTTGCCTCCTCTGCCTAATGATTATTTGTGATCTTCTTCTTTTCTCATCTATCTTTCTTTGCATTTTCTCTTAGTTTTTCATTTCTAATCTTTGGTGTTTTTTTTATTATTATTATTTTGTTTTGTTTTTTTCTTTTCTTTCTTTATTTTCTTCGTTTGCTTTTTATTTCGTTTGATTTCATTTTCTTTAGGTTATTGTTTGCTTCCTTTGTGAGGATTCTATGTCATTTCTTTCTCTCTCTCTCTCTCGCTCTCTCTCTCTCTATCTCTCTCTCTCTCTCTCTCTCTCTCTCTCTCTCTCTCTCTCTCTCTCTCTCTCTCTCTCCCCTACTATCCCCTCTCCACCCATCCCACCCTCAACCCAACTTCCCCCCACCCTACTCTCCCATACCACTACTCCCCCCCCTACCTCACCCAGTTTTCTCCCCCCCCCAACCTTACTCACCCCCCCCCCCCCCCCCCCCAGCCTTCCGAATCCCTCTTGTCAGCGGTAGTAATTTTCAAAAACCTTTTGCTGACTTGTCTCACCGGTCGAGAACCTTATTCTTAAACTTTATTTTATAACGTAATCGCAGTCCCCGGTCACCATTGACGTTATTTATAGGACTAAGAGGCTCGGCAGTGGGAAAGGAATGGGGGTTATGCAGTGCTGTTTGGAAATCTTTTTTTTTTATATAATTCACTTATCTGCTTATCTTCATTTTTCATCATATATCTTACATGATGCCTTGTTTTTTTTGCTTATATCAGATCCGCATGCCCCTAACCCCTTTTTTATATCTATATGTAATTTTATATTTTTGTTGTATTTATATCTTAACACTGCTTAGGAAAACAAAGATTTTTGGCTTGTATTACAACGAATGAAATACATAATGCGAAAGAGAGAGAGCCAAAAAATAAATAAAATTGTGAAATAGGCAAAATGGATTTGCAGTTCCAAGAACTAAATAATTTGAAAACATGGCATATGATATTCGGAAATACACATGAGGCTGAAATGAACATGCAACAAAGAATTTTACTTTGCACATATGCAAGGGCAGATACTTGTTCTAGGAATGATTTCATTATTCTTATTGAACAAGGATTTTGAGCAGATGACTGTATCCTCTTCAATGAATAGGGAGTTATATAGCGCTGTTTTGAAACCTTTTTTTCATTTATCTTTTTTTTCATTTTATATCTGAATGGCCGGAAATTGATAGAGTGTTATGCAGTGCTGTTTTAAAACATTTTTCCTTACTTTTTTAATCTAATCGTTATCATCACTGTTTTATTACCATAAGTGTAGAGGAAGGATATAAATGGGGAGTTATGCAGTGCTGTTTGAAAACTTTTATTTTTTATCTATTGTTTACATATTCCTTTTAAAATAACGTCTAAAGAAAAGGAAATAAATGGGAAATTATGCAGCGCTGTTTGGAAACCTTTTTTTCATTAATCATTTTATCAATATAAATTTTTCATCTTATGTCTGGAGGACATCTTTTTTTAATCTAATCAATATTATCACTGCTTTCATTATCATACGTGTAGAGGAAAGGAAATAAATGGGGAGTTATGAAGTTCTTTTCGATTTTATTATTGTTATTTTCTAATTCAATTTTCAAAACGTCTAAACAAAAGAAAAGGAATGGGATGTTATGCAGTGCTGTTTGATTTTTTTTATTTATTTGTTTATTTATACTTTTTATTCATTTATTATTATTATTGTTTTTTTAAGATGTCTAAACAAAAGGAAAATAATGGGCTGTTATGCAGTGCTGTTTGATTTTTCTATTTTCTTTTGTCCATTCACTATTATTATATTACTATTATCATTTTTATCGTGTAGAGGAAAGGGGAGGAATGGGGTGTTATGCAGCGCTGTTTCATTTTAAAAAAATTATCTGATCTTATAAATTCTTCATAAAATGTCTAGATGAACGGAAATAAAAGGGAAGTTATGCAGTCCTGTTTGAAAACTTTTTTTTTTCTTATTTCTTTTAAGTCTGTTCATATCATTACTTTTTTATGTCTAGATGAAAGGTATGGATTTGAAAACTTTTATTCAATTTTGTTTATTGTAGAATGTATTTTTCTTAATTATGTCTACAGGAATGGAAAGGAAAGATGAATTACATAGTTTTGTATGAAACTTTTTATTATTTATTATCACTTTTTTATCATATTTTCATATAGTCGAAACGGGGTTCCCGCCCATCTGATGACGTCACCACATCTGGAAAAACAGTGCAGCATAAATTTAATCAGTGTTGATTTATAGTTGCTTTCATCAATTGTCTATTTATATCTATTACAATTATAAGAAATTATTAGTATAGCTAACACTATCTTTAGTAAGAACCTATAATCTTAATATATGTAAACTTTATTGTAACAAATGTTTTTGTTAAAAGAAAAATGGCAGTTGTTTTAGTGAAGTTTATATAAATTTCTGTTTCGATCTGTTTACGCTACCTATAGATACCTATAATGAATATTTGTTACATATGACTGTAGTATGTATTAATAAGTAGTTGATTTAAGGAGTTATAAATCAAAATTTACTGAAATTTGTAGTGCAATGACTCTGCTACCCGGGAAAACGCATGATTGGTGGAAACAAGGCGTGACGTCATCGGGTAGGCGGGGCTATAAAATACCCAACCGTAGAAGAAAAGAAAGGAATGGGTGTTATGCAGTGCTATTTGATTTTTTTTTTTTTTTTTTTTTTTTTTTTTTTTTTTTTTTTTTTTTTTTTTTTTTTTTTTTTTTTTTTTTTTTTTTTAGAGAAGTATTTTATTTGCATTACTTACTTACCATTATAATTTATTTTTTTAGTCATGTCTAGAGGTTAGGAACGGGGACTTATGCAGTGCTGTTGGAAAAGCATCATTTATGAATTTTATATTTTCATCTATAATCATTGTTATATATATACATATATATATATATATATATATATATATATATATATATATATATATATATATATGCATAGATATATATATATATATATATATATATATATATATATATATATATATATAAATATATATATATATATATATATATATATATATATTTATATACATATATATATATATATATATATATATATATATATATATATATATATATATATATATACTGTATATATATATATACTGTATATATATATATATATATATATATATATATATATATATATATATATATATATATATATATGTATATATATATATTCATATATATATATATATTTATATATATGTGGTGCGCACGCGCGCGATATTATTATATATATATATATATATATATATATATATATATATATATATATATATAATATAAATATATATGTATATGTATATGTATATGTATATATATATATATATATATATATATATATATATATATATATATATATATATATATTTATGTATATATATATAATATATATATATATATATATATATATATATATATATATATATATATATATATATATATATATGTGTGTGTGTGTGTGTTTATATATATATATATATATATATATATATATATATATATATATATATATATATATATATATATATATATATATATATATATGCGTGTGTGTGTGTGTGTGTTTATATATATATATATATATATATATATATATATATATATATATATATATATATATATATATATATATATATATACCTGTATATATATATATATATATATATATATATATATATATATATATATATATATATATATATATATATATATATATATATATATATATATATATATATGTATATATATATATATATATATATATATATATATATATTATATATATATATGACTATAGAATAATTGAATAAGTTGCTCTGAAGTGCTGTTTGAAAACCTTTTTTCACTCATCTTTTATCATTATGACAATCATCATCATCATTGATAATTGTAATACTAATAATGATGATAATGGAAAGGATGATAATGATAAAAGTAGTAATAAAAAGGCTTATGATGATAATAATAATAACAAATATAGCAATGCTGATAATGATAGTGATAAGTTTTATAGCATTATTAACATTATGCTGATCTTCATAAGAGTCATCATTATTATCATTATCACTACCATTGTTATTATTAGCATCAGTATTACAAATAAAATTACCATCATCATAATCATCCTCATTGTCATAGTTTTGTTTTACCGTTGTTATTATGATTATCATCATCATTATTATTATTTAATTATCATCATTACTGTTATTGCTGTTATTATAATATTAGTGTTTTATTTCTATTATCATTATTGTCATCATCTATGATAATGATGATAATGATGATAACAATTATGATAATTCTTATTATAATAATCGTAAAAATGATCATAAAATTTACAATAAATGTTATAATAATAATGGTAATAATAACAAAAATAGTAATGAAAATATTAATGATGATAATGACAATGATAATGACGATAACAATGGTAATGATATTTCTATTATTATTATTAGCATTAGCATTATCACTGTTGCTGTTATTATCATTATCATTGTTATTGTTATCATAACAATAATAATAGTATTATCATAAAATTTTATGAAATATGATCCTAATATTATCTTGATATAGAAATATAAACAATATTGATAAAAAAAATAAAAAAAATACGTTCGTATTTCCTTTCTCTCTCGCTTGTTATCTCCCTCCCAAAGCTCCTTGCCATCCCTGTCATTGCAAACTCTCACGTGACTTGTTATATCTCCCACAAACTGTGCCGGATGTGAAGCCGGGCTTGGTCCACGCCTCACCTCCTCGATCCGGATGTAATGAGCTTTGCCGGCGACCTTTTAGTGGAGTTTGCCGCAGCTTTTAGCAGAGTTTCCCGCGTGGGATTATCCTCGTGATGCGGAGACCACGCGAGGATACTAGAGGGGGGGTGAGGGGGTAGGGGGAGGAGCGGGATGGGGGATATGATGGGGAGGGGTGAAGGGAGATCGAGGAAGGGGAGGGAGAGATAGTGGGAGGGGAGGTAGGTAGGGGGGGGTGGGTGTATGTGGGTGAGGGAGTTATGGCTGGGGGGGGGGGGAAGAGACACAGTGGGGGTTGAGACGGGGGGGGGGGATGAGATAACAGCGCCAAGACCTTGTTTAAATCTTTATCTTTTGAGCCTAAACTGTCACACCAAAGGTCAGACACACCGAGGTCAACCCGGACGTCACCCGGAAGTGCACTTGCGGGGGGGGGGGGGGGTCGAACTTAATGTATGTGTGTGTATATATATGTATATATATACATATATATATATATATATATATATATATATATATATATATATAGAGAGAGAGAGAGAGAGAGAGAGAGAGAGAGAGAGAGAGAGAGAGAGAGAGAGAGAGAGAGACAGAGAGATAGAGAGAGAGACAGATATATGCACATATATATGTATGCATTTATGTATGTACATATATACACGTGTGTGTGTGTGCGTCTATATATTAGAGAGTGAAAAACAAAGAGAGAAAAAGACAAACAGACAGAGAGACAGAGAAAAAGAGACAGAGAGAGAGAGAGAGACAAAACAATCAGCCTGAGAGAGACAGAGAAAGAGAGAGAAAGAGACAAAACAATCAGCCTGAGAGAGACAGAGACAGAGAGAGAGAAAGAGACAAAACAATCAGTCTGAGAGAGAGAGAGAGAGAAAGAGAGAGCGACAGAGACCGGAACCAAAAGGTCTCCCCCAATTTTCCAAACGCTAATGAACAGGATCCGACCCGCTGGCCACACTGACGAGCCCGGGCTTTTGGTCGGGATATGCTTGACCATTTTTTTTTTTTTTCTTCTTCTTCTTCATTTATTTCTTCTCTCACTTTTTCCTTTTCTTTATTTCTTTTTTTTTGTATCCGAACAGGTCGCCAGGAAATCCCATAATAAAAAAAAGAGAGAGAGAAAAAATCAGATGGAATTACAGAGCTCAGACATAGACGCTGCTAATGGCTCGGCGAAAGGGAAAGCCTTTCTGTCGTGGGAGGGAGGGAGGGAAGGGGGGAAGGAGGGAGGGTAGGAGGGAAAGAAGGGGGGAGGGTAGGAAGGAAGGAGGGAGGGTAGGAGTGAAGGAGGGAGGGTGGGAGGGAAGGAGGGAGGGTAGGAGGGAGGGAAGAAGAGGGAAGGAGGGAGGGAAGAAAAAGGAAGGAGGGAAGCTGGGAGGGAAGGAGGGAGGGAAGAAGAGGGAAGGAGGAAGGGTAGGAGGGAAGGAGGGAGAGTAGGAGGGAGGGTAGGAAGGAGGGAGAGAGGGAGGGAGGGAAAGAGGAGGGTAGGAGGGAAGAAGATGGAAGGTGTGAGGGAAAAAGAGGGAAGGAGGGAGGGACCAGGGTAGGAGGGAAGATGAAAGGGAAGGAGGGCAATAAGCAGAGGAGGGAGGGGGGAAGGAGAGAAGGAAGAAGATGTAGGAGGAAAGGAGGAGAAGAAGGAAGGAGGAAAGGAAAGGGAAGGTCTGGGAGGAAAAGCGGAAAGAAAGAAGAGAGGGAAGGAGGAAGATAAAGAAAGGGGGAAGAGAGGGAGGGAAGAAGAGGTGAGAGAAAAGGAAAGGGGGAGGCAAAGAAGGACTGAGGAAGAAAAGAAAAAGGGAGGATTGGGGAGAAAAGGAGAAGAAAGAGTACGGAGGAAAGGAAGAAGAGAAAGGGGCAAGAAAGAAAGGTGTAACAGGGAGAAGGGAGAAGGAGGAGAAACATGAGGAATGGAGGAAGAGAAGGGAACAGAAGTTCGAGGAAGAAGGAATAGAAGGGAGGTAGAAACGGAAGGAAGAAGAGGCATAGTAGGGACGCTGCATAAACAGGAGATAAAAGAGGGAGGAAGGAAGGGGAGAAAATATAGGAAAAGGAGAGAAGGTGATAGGGAAGGAGGAAAAGCAGAGAGAAGAAGAGGAGGAGAAGGGAAACTAAAGAGTGGAGAAGTGGAAGGGGAGCGAAAGAAGGGAGAAGGGAAGAAAGAAGAGAGGAAGGGAAGAGTGGAAGGAAAAGGAGAGGAAAGAAAAGGAAGTAGAGGAGGGAGAAAATTAATGGAAAAAGATGGATTGAGAGAAAAGAAGATTAGAGAAGGGGTGGAGAAGGAAAATGAGGAAGGTAGAGAAGAGGAGAAAGGGGTAGAGGTAGATGAAACGGGAGGGAAAGAAGGAAGAAGAAAAAGGAGGGGATGAGGAGAATTAGAATAAAAAGGAAGGATGGAAAAGGAAAGAGAAAAGATGAAAAAGGAATAAGGGGGGAAGTTGGGAGCGGGAAGGAAGGAATAGAAGTAAAGGAGGTGGAGAAAGGTGGAAAATGCGAGAGAAGAGAAAGGCGAGGTAAGGAAGTGGGGAGACGAGGAAGGGAGAGAGAAGGAGGGGAGAGGAGGGAGGAGGGGGGGGGGTGCTCAGGCACGACTTATAAATGTATCACATTCTTGATTTATGAACACGGCAGAGGAAAAATGCGCCGTATCCAGCATAACAATATGCGGTCATTTGTTTGGCGGGAAAAAGGTCTATTGACGCCAAAGAGCCAAAGATCTTATCACACTAAAAACCTCTTATAGCTAAACGTAATGATCCATTCATATCTCTGTATCGACTGGTATACAAATACATCCCTATTTTATCCAAAAATCATCTGTATTTGACTGATCTTCCCCCATTTTTCCCCTTTAGTTCGTACTTTCTTTCGTGAGTCAAAGATCTTCAGACCGGGAGCATTGATTACCTTTCGCCGCGGCAAAGGACGCATGCGCAGTTCTAAGATTACGTTATTTCGACATAACTTCCAGTCAGGTGCAGTTCTTAGGCGGGGAAGTGCATTCTTAAATAGAACTTTGCGTAATTATGCTCAATGTAAGTGTTAGGTAGAGTGCGCTTAGTGCGAATGAAACCACTGTCGTATCTGGTTAAGTGCACCGAATTAGGGATACGTGCATGATATTACATTTTTTTTTTTTTTTTTTTTTTTTTTTATATGATGTTCATGTTATTCGCTTGCCTTCTATTGTAGGTGTATATTCAAGGTATTTCGGGCATATAAGAGAGAGACAGCGGCCGCGAATTGAAAGAAAGAAGGGAAGACATAGGAAGAAACGGAAAATGAAAGGGGAAAAAATGTCTTATGTTCAGGACTTTCAGTTATTATCGTCCAAAACGACACAAAAATTACGTCCTAAAATGTTTTGTGAACGAAAGACAAAACCTCTGCAGCCCCCCAAAAAAAAAAAAAAAAAAAAAAAAAAAAAAAAAAAAAAAAAAAAAAAAAGAGAGAAACTTCAATGTATATTTTTTCAAAAATGTTAGTAAATATTAGGTTTAACAAGGGGGAGGGGGAGGGGGAGAGGTCACCCGATATCTTAAAAAATCAAACTATTACAAGAAAGTTCTCAACGAAACAAGAATAAATGTCAGTCTTATTTCTTCTAAAAGAGAGAAAGAGAGAGAGAGAACTCCGAACGATAAACATCAAAGATACATGCAGGCAACAAAGGGTAAAGGACAAACAAGAGAGAAAAAAACACGAAAAAAAAAAACGAATGGAAGTTCTGTAATTTTTTTTTTTTTTTTTTTTTTTATGAGTAATTCATAAATAATTAATTCATAAAACGAAGATCTGTGTGTGTGTGTGTGCGTGAGCGACACATTCAGCATAAAATTTTGAACAACCGACACGCATTTATTTATTTATATTTATTTCTATTTTTGTCTATTCATGATCATATTTTAGATAAGACTTCCCAAGTCCCTATAATGTCAATAAGAAAACATTCAAAATCGAATCATGTGTTTGCAGAAACTTGATCATGTTGAAAGAGTCTTTGCTAGCATTTCATCATATGTTCTTAGTTGAAAATTACTTCAACGCCGTTTTATATAGACGATTAAAAAAAAAAAAAAATGGAGAAATACCATGTACGACCAAAGGCAAATGAAAGATAATCATATTTTGTTACTTTCTTCCCCATAACTTTGTTTATTCAAAGTATGAATAACAATTCCAAATTTTACAAACATGTTTTTGTGCAAAATGTTTTGTATCACTGTACCCTCTTGAATTGATATACAGGTATAGATTTTATCACATGCAGAGACCTTCAACATTCTATGCTTTTTATGTGTATACCCATTTTGATATCAAAATATTTTGAATGAATATCTAATCCTCATTTTTTTTCTCTTTCTCATCCCACTCCCTCATACAAAATATTTATTTCAAATATTATCCTTAATCCTTGCTGAATCCATTTATATTTCACTCACATTTTATCCAATGCATTTCAACCTCAATCAATCTGTAATGTTCCTTGTGTTTATTTTTCATCTTCACTTAATATTTCCGAATCATTTACTCTTCGTAATTAACGTATAAACTCCATTTGTTTATGGTAACGTTGTTGTTATTCTCGTTTTCTTTGTCTCGTGTCGTTTTCTCTTCCTTGAAATCTTGTGACGTGTTTTTTATTTCCTTGATTTTCCTTCTCCTTGGTAAATTTTTTGAAAACGGTCGCTCATCGCTCGCCCGGTTCGGATAATCAAAATTTCTTGTTCCAACTTAATTTTTAATATCTTTAACTCACCCTCCACGTAATGTTTCTATGCTCTCGTAATCTGTCTCCTTTTTAAATTTCTTATCTTTAATTGTACTTTCCCAACATTACCATGCAACTGGACCCGAATGTTGATTGTGTGGATAATAAAAATATATTACTTTTTATTCTACAAATGTTTTCTTTTTATTTCCGAAATATTCCTCCACAAAAACGCCACATTCTGAACGATGGCTGTGGGATGCTTGTATTATCGCCCCTCCCGACCCCCACCGCCCCCCACCCAAAAAAAAATGCACACAAACACCCTCCCTATGATTTGGGTACGCCCCCCCCGCCCCCCACTCTTCCAAAAACACGTATCCCCTGAAATGAAATCTTATCCATACATCCACCTCAAACATAAAAACACAATTTCTTCCTTTACTCTTTTTACTCACACACACCCTCCCCTACTCCCCTTCACCTACCCCGAACCCCCCCATCCCTCCCCACCACTCCCCATCTCCCCCTACCCTCCCACAAAATTCCTTTCCCTCTCCCTATTTAACCCCCTCCCCCCACCCCGCCCTATCCCCCTTCTACCACCCAAAAAAATACACCCCCGTCCCAATATACCCCCCTTCCCCCCGTCCCAATATACCCCCCCTTCCCCCCGTCCCAATATACCCCCCCTTCCCTCCGTCCTAATATACCCCCCCACTTCCCCCCGTCCCAAAATATCCCCCTCCCCCCGTCCCAATATACCCCCTTCACCCCGTCCCAATATACCCCCCTTTCCCCACGTCCCAATATACCCCACTGCCCCCTCGTCCCAATATACCCCCCGTCCAAATATACCCCCCCTTCCCCCCGTCCCAATATACCCCCTTTCCCCCCCGTCCCAATATACCCCCTTTCCCCACGTCCCAATATACCCCACTGCCCCTCGTCCCAATATACCCCCCCGTCCAAATATACCCCCTTCCCCCCCGTCCCAATATACCCCTCCTTCCCCCGTCCCAATATACCCCCCCTTTCCCCCGTCCCAATATACCCCCCTTCCCCGTCCCAATATACCCCCCTTCCCCCGTCCCAATATACCCCCTTCCCCCACCTGTCCCAATATACCCCCTTCCCCCGTCCCAATCTCACCCTTTCCCCCCGTCCCAATCTACCCCCCTTCCCCCCTGTCCCAATATACCCCCTTCCCCGTCCCAATATACCACCCCCTTTCCCGTCCCAATATACCCTCTTCCCGTCCCAATATACTCCCCTTCCCCACCTGTCCCAATATACCCCCTCTTCCCCGTCCCAATATACCCCCTTCCCCCACCTGTCCCAATATACCCCTTCCCCTGTCCCAATATACTCTTCCCCTGTCCCAATATACCCCTTCTGCCCCCCGTACCCGAACCCCCAATATACCCCCTTTCCCCCGTCCCAATATACCCCCTTTTTCCCCCCCGTCCCAATATTCCCCCGTCCCAATATACCCCTTTTGCCCCCGTCCCAATATACCCCCTTCCTCCTGTCCCAATATACCCTACTTCCCGTCCCAATATACCCCTTCCCCCCCCGTCCCAACATACTCACCCTTCCCCTCACGTACCAATATACCCCCTTTCCCTTCGTCCCAATATACCTCCCCTTCCCCCCGTCCCAATATACCCCCTATATCCCTGTCCCAATATACCCCCCCTGTCCCAATATACCTCCTATCCCCCGTCCCAATATACCCCCGTCCCAATATACCCTCCTATCCCTCTGTCCCAATATCCCTCCTTCCTCCTGTCCCAATATACCCCACTTCCCCCGTCCCAATATACCCCCTCTTTCCCCCTTCCCAATATACCCCCCTTCCCCCCGTCTCAATATACCCCTCTTCCCCCCGTCCCAAAATACCCCCACTTCCCCCCCTCCCAATATACCCCCCCACTTCCCCCCGTCCCAATATACCCCCCTCGTCCCAAAATACCCCCCCCCATTTCCCCCCGTCCCCATCCCAAAATACCTCCCACTACCCCCGTCCCCCATCCCACATACCCCCTTCCCCCCCCGTCCCAAAAAATACCCCCACTTCCCCCTCCCCCCCTCCCCACCCCTTCCCCCTCCCCCCAAAAAAAACAAGCCCCCCAATTATTAGGAAACCTGATCGAAGTGATGATGGAGGAAGCTAACCTAAAGCGGCAGTCAATGCACATGCTTCTGCAGCCTCAGTTGGAAGCTTTGAAGCTCTCTTTCCTTGGAGCTTCGGAACTGGTCGTTGAGCTTCTGCTACAGCGGTGTAAGGTAAATTCTTGTAGTTGCTTTCGTTGTCTTAGTTTGTCTTTTATTTGAGTATTTTTTTTGTTTTTGTTTATTATTTGTTGTCTATTTTGTTTCGTTTTCGTTTTGTTTGAAAATGAATCTTCAGTTTGTTTGTTGTTACTATCTTTTTTTTTTCTTTTTTTTTTCTTTTTTTTTCAATTGTGTGAGGTAAATATGCGGAGTTCCGAGTGTAAATCATAATATGTTATGATGTTATTTACAATGTATCATTGGATTACAATCTCCCTTTCGTATGGTTTTACGTATGTATTACCTTGACTTCATTTTTTCCCTT
This sequence comes from Penaeus japonicus, assembly GCA_017312705.2. Lineage (NCBI taxonomy): Eukaryota > Metazoa > Arthropoda > Malacostraca > Decapoda > Penaeidae > Penaeus > Penaeus japonicus. Next base: position 318,578 of record BOPN01000827.1, on the reverse strand, counting down.
TTTTCTGTTTGATTCTATCTTTCTTCATCAAGTATGAGTAGAGTTTGGTGTTGGTGTGCAATCTATGCCAAGGGCGTGATAGTCATGCCAATGAATACCCAATTTGCATCTCGTTTTGGTGCATTTTGAGTGTAAGTTTTTAAGTAGATCTCTTAAGGAGACAGATGAAGGTAAATTAATATTAACAACGGAGATTTGCGCTCTGTAAATATCTGTAAGTATCTGTAAATATCTGTCTGTTTTTGTCTGTTTTTTCAGTGTGTTCTTTGTATTGTTGTGAGTTTGAAGTGTATGTATCTTGAATTGTTCTTGTAGTATTATATTCACTCTTTCTTTAAAGTGGTTTGGAAATATCGCGACTTTTCTTCTTGGTCTTATTTATCTTCTCCTCGTCTCTTTTTTTTTATTATTTTCTCTTTCTTTCTTTGAAGATTTTTTGTGATCATTTTCTCTTCTCATTTTTCTTTTCCTTCCGGTGACTGTCTGTGCGTGTCGTGTCTCTGTTATGTGTCTCTCTTTTTTTTTTAACTTTGTTTCTTTTCACCAAAGTGCATTTTTCATGAGATTTCATGTCAGTG
>BOPN01000827.1:298000-303000 GCA_017312705.2 Penaeus japonicus | reverse complement strand
CACAATTTACATTGCGAATTGGACATTATCTACCGTGGTCTATTGCAGCGGTGGGCTCGCTCTCAGCTCTCTGGTGGGGGGTGGGGGATGGGAGGGGAGGGAGTGAAGGGGGGATGGGAGGACGGATGGAGGGGAGGAAGAGGAGGGGGTGGGGAAGGGTGAGGGGGGATGGGAGGGGAGGAAGAGGAGGGGGTGGGGAAGGGTGAGGGGGGATGGGAGGGAAGGGAGTGAAGGGGGGGATGAGAGGGGAGGGAGTGAAGGGGGGATGGGAGGGGAGGGAGAGGAGGGGGTAGGGAAGGGTGAGGGGGGATTGGGGCGGGGATAAGGGAAGGGTGAAGAGGGATTGGTTGGGAGAAGTTAGTGGACAGGAGGGGGAGGAGAGGGTAGAGGAGGAGGGAGGGGAGGGAAGTGGAAGAGAGCAGAAGAAGGTGGAGGAGGGTGGAAGAGTGAAGAAGGGAGGGATGTGAAAAAGTGGATTGGTAGTGGAAAAGTAGGGAGGGGAGGAGAGAGGAGTAGATGGAGAGAAGGAATGGGGAATCGGAAGAACGCGATGGAAAAAAATGGAAGAATGGGGAAAGGAGCAGAAGAAAGTGTGAAAAAACGAGAAGAGAGAGAAAAGAGGGAGGAGAGAGAGAGAGAGAGAGAGAGAGAGAGAGAGAGAGAGAGAGAGAGAGAGAGAGAGAGAGAGAGAGAGAGAGAGAGAGAGAGAGAGAGAGAGAGAGAGAGAGAGAGAGAGAGAGAGAGAGAGAGAGAGAGAGAGAGAGAGAGAGAGAAAGAGAGAGAGAGAGAGAGAAACAGAGAGAGAGAGAGAGAGAGAAAGAGAAAGAGAGAGAGAGAGAGAGAGAAAGAGAAATAATGGAAAGCCAAATAAACCCTTTAAGAAATCCTAAGCATATATTTCTTCCCAAGTAACGATATTTTCCGAAGGCTAAACCCAAAATCCGACCGTAAACACGAAAAGATACGGACAAGTGCCTCGGTGCGGGTAACTCTAACAAAGTCGCCCACAAGCCGCATGGGGTTAGTCGAAAATGGATGGAAGCTTTACGTACAAGCATATTTTATTTGCCCGCTTTCCTGAATTATCAAGCTAGCCGCGGATAGTAAACACTGGAAAATGGTATTATGGCTTCCGTCTCGCGTTTTGTTTATACTGGAAAATGGTCTATTGTTGGTGTGCTCGATCCCATCCACTGAGAGTTTCGGCACAGTTTGTATATCTTTACCGCTACTTTATCATACCTTTTGATTTTCAGTGTCTATTTTTTAAAGATTTTGGTAAGTCATGACCAATTTATGTTCATTATTTTCACAGATGGTTGGGATGCCCCGAAAAGCATCAATATGTGATGATAAATTGAAAAAAATAATTTTAAAAAAGACAACGAACTTTTTTTTTTTTTTTTTTTTTTTTTTATAAGTCTAACCCATTCATTTTGAAATGCCTTATTGACTAAGACTTGAAATTGACTGTCAGTTGGATGAGATATTTTCCAACATGAGTGTTCTTGTGCAAATATTATGCCATATGAAAAGGACCTTTTTAAATCTTGTTTTCATCTTGAACAAACTGTGTCGAGATTTTTTGAAGTGCTCTTCATGGGTCCGATTTTTTGCAGAAGAAATGTTATGAAAACCATAAGCATTTACAACAATGACACAAGTTGTCAAAAATATTCAAACTGTGACAGTAAAATGTTCACCTAGATCTAACAATCATTCCATATGACATTTTTTATAGGATGCATAAATTTTCAAGATTTTAACCTATCGCTAGTCTTTAGATTCGATTTTTTTTTAATATTCACATCAAAACTGCATTTCTCACTAATGAAATTCATCTAAACGAAATTATTCATAGTCATACAAATAAAAACAAACAAATATATATATATATATGACCTCCATTCATATGCAACTATCAGAGGAATAATCATTTTGCTGTAGTTGATACTCAAACTATTGACACCAGCCCCCCTTTTTATAGTATGTGATCTTACTAATAACCAATATAAAGGATTGGATATTTGTCTTTCCTCCCTAATCCACAGCTGTTCCCCCGCCTTATTCATTCCCAACAGGATACTAAATCGTGGCAGATGAGGTGGACAAGAGTTGAAGACAATCCTGGATTTTAATGTATATTGTATTTCATTTACATATTTCTTCTTTTTAGTTAGCATTTCCCCAGCAATTTTACTATTTTTATGGACATAGTAGATGATGAAGTATATAGTGTAAGCACAGTATAATTTTATACATATATACTGTTTATGTGTGTTTGTGTAAATACCACAAAATGTCCCCTTCATCTATGGCCAGGACATTTTCCTTACTGACTCCAACGTGAACTTTGGTCTGTCACCTTTATTGTATATTATTATATCCTTATTGTAATCTTATATTACTGTATCATTATCATTGATTGTGTCCCTTCCACCCTCTCCCTCTGAGTGACACTAATGTCACTAATAACAGTACTGATTTTCTTTTACCTTTGACTTCCTACTTTTGTTCCATGAGTTACAACAATGTATGGGTGTAAAAATTCCATACATCTTTCCTCTCTCTATCTCCCCTTGATTTCATCTGCTCAGCTACTGTGTGGGCTTCATTTATTTATTTTGCTTCTGCTTATTCACTCTTCATTCTTACTTATCCATTCTTGCTTCTTCACCCCTAAGCTTGCTTTAGCTTCTGAATCACCCTGCATGATAATCCCACCGCTGCCACCACACACCCCTTGCATGACGCTATATACCCCTTGGCAGCTTATACAGGTGGTTATTCTCAGCGAGTTATGTGTGCCATGGAGTCTTGGACACCATCAAGGAGATTTTTACATCTGTCCGACTGCAGCACCTGTGGTGTCTCCTCCAGTCTTCCGTGACAAAGTTCTCCCTCCTACACATCAGCCATCACTCCATAGTTCCTGACCTTATCATCCAACGATGTCCAGTAAGTAAACAACAGCGATGCTGGGGATGTCACCTGGGGCAGTATTTTTCTATTTAAAAAGGAATATCCATCTAAATTGACATCTCAATTAAGAAAATGTACGTATGGAAAACAGACATTCCTACATCTCTAAATATCTGTAAATCCTATTTAATAATACTATTATACTCAAACTTGGCAATTGCTTAACAGATCATTGGTGAGTAGATGTGAAATCTGAAGCATAAAACACTATCCCTCTCAAGTTCCTTTCGATATCTGTCAATAAACCTAACAGTACAGGCATCCCTTGCTGTACAATCAATATACGATTAATTGATTGTACGGTTTAAAATAGTCCCTCCCAAATATCTATTTACGATTCCTCATGACTGGTTATACACTTTGTAATACAATCACATGATCACTATGCTAACTGGCTATGTTACTGAATGCACCCGCATAATCTTTGAGTGTCTGGATAGCCACAAAGTGTTTCTGCTCAGTCAATACAGTAGCCTGTGCTTCTATTACAGCATCAGGAATGGTGTCTAGGTGAGTTTACTAGAATCCAGGGCAAAAAGCAAAATAGCTGAACATTCCTAAGAAAAGCAATGAACAACAGTGTGTGCTACATGGGGCTATAAGTTTTTTTTTTTTTTTCTCTTTCATATTAACGGCTTTCTTTTCTTTTAATGATTTTATCATATAGATATGTTTAATTATGATTAATCTACTGTGGTAAGGCAGCTACTTAATTATGAATTTGTAATTATATTTGACAGATAGAAACATGTCCCATGTTATAATGCTGTTGTTTCACTACTGATGACATTTTTTTTCTTTCTTTCTTTTTTAAGGTAACATAACCCAATCGCATACCGAGGGATGTCTGTATTACAAATCAACAGGTTTGGGAATCATGTGACCAGTTAGAAGGACTTGAGAGGATGTCACTGAATTCGTTCTGACGTCAATGTATGCTTTGCGATATAATGTTGATATAGCAAGCTGCTGGTAACCCAACTTCCAAATATTACAAATAAATCAGTATATCGAATAACGGATTTTGGTGGATATCAAAGAAGAAGGAATTTGAATCAGGTGTTATTGATATTCAAATTAATGAAAATGGGAATTCGTGTTATTTGATGATTATGCATGTTATTTGATTGATATGCAAATGATTATTCAACTATTCGAGCACACCTTCCCTCGAAACTAATATTAATAGCTACAAATATATATATACAATCATTACCTATAATGTGCTATTGAAAAACACTTCCCTAGAGTGCCATCAACACACCCTCATGCAACCTAGAAACATTTTCAACCAAACCATGAAACACTGCCGGCCGTTCAACACTTCTCAAAGGAAACGAAGCAACATAACACCCAAGGTTATCATAATCACAATCACTGTCAACTAACACACTATGACCACATTATCTACCACATGTACCGATAGACTGGCAGTGACTCTTCAAGACTCGAAAGGTCAGTGTAATAGACTAGTGACATTGAAATAGTCCTTATAGGTTAATCTGCGTTATCTAAGTTTATGTCCGCTTTGCTGAACTGTTAACCACGCATACTTTTCACTTCTTACACTCAAACTGACCAAAAAGATGAATTAGTATTAGAAAATATGAATATTTGCGGAAGAAAAAAATGCCTCCTCATACAATTTCGGAAATGATCTTAAGCCAAAGTGAATATTTAAAAAATACCAACAGGTGTGATGCTTAACCTAAATCTAACTTAATCTAACGGAATTCTAGATAGCCGCCTGACATTGTTATTTGCTTTTTGTGGTTTGTTTGTTTTTGGTGGTTTCTGGTATCAATCTTTTGTTTTTTGGTTTTGAGTGTTTTGCTTTTGTTTATCAGCTTCCATTCATCTGTTGCTTCTCGTCTTCTTTCTATTCTTCTTCTCATACCCCCTTTCCTCATATTTCCTCATACCCCCAACCTCTATTCCTACTAATTCATCTTATCTATACTCCCCCTTCCCCTCAGCCCCCCTCCCTCTCCCCATACATATTTCCCCTTTCGATACTT
>BOPN01000827.1:283000-290500 GCA_017312705.2 Penaeus japonicus | reverse complement strand
AACATATCACGGAATGGGGCTCCTGAGACATAAACACCTTAACGATTTTTTTTTTTTTTTTTTTTTTTTTTTTTTTTTTTTTTTTTTTTTTTTTTTTTTTTTTTTTTTTTTTTTTTTTTTTACATTGAGAGCGCCATGGATAAGCCTGCTATGCAACAGAGAAGCTCGAATTGTTATGCAACTATACTCTTTATTACATCGTCAAAATTGAAATTCTGAATGCAAGGAAGCAATAAAGGTGTTTCTATATTATTTGAGTAATGAGTACTGACATATTTATGTATTCTGTTTATGGGTATGTTTACGGATATATATGAATGACTTATTGATGAATTATCTTCTTTCACAATATTTGTTTTGCTTTCATGACCATTTGTGATTTTACTTTCACTTTCTCTCTCTTTTCTCAATCTCTTTCTATCTATCTCATTATATTACTCTCTCTCTATCTATCTATCTATATATCTATTTATCAATCTGTCTCTCTCTCTATCTATCTATCTATATATCTATCTATCAATCTGTCTCTCTCTCTCTCTCTCTCTCTTTCTCTCACCCTCACTTTCAGTCACTCTCACTCATTCTCTCACTCTCACTTTCAATCACTCTCACTCACTCACTCACTCACTTTCCATTCGAGGTTTCGTATTTTCAAATTTTATACACAATTTTTTTTGCGTAGGATTATGATTGCCCGCGAATACAGGAAAAAAAAACATTAATAGCTATGAATTTCAAAAGGAAAAGCATCGATTGTAGTTTGAAGTGCCTTTGGTCCCGTAAGTGTAGGTTGAGGTCGATGGGTAAGAGAATGGAAAGTGGAACAGAGGAGGAAGAAAAGAGTTATATATGTATATATATATATATATGTGTGTGTGTGTGTGTGTGTGTGTGTGTGTCAGTCTGTGTGTGTGTGTGTGTGTGTATGTGTGTTTGAAGGCTTGTGTCACTGCAACGTGCATCTGTGCCTGTACATACTGTATGTAATCAATTATAATAACAATGATTTAACAGTCCGATTACAAAAATAATTCCACATACAGCATGGTACAATTGATTCTATGTTTTTGATTTATAATAAATGAATGAAATACCTCTGAAAGATCGATTCCAATAACTGCAATTCCCGATTACAGTTCTGAAATTCCGAGTAAGTCAATTGATATGTAATCAGAATGCAATCATGAGTACCATGGAATTGATTACCACTGTGATTCCTCCTTCTTCTGGGACAATGGAATTAATTGCAATGTGCGTGTGTGTGTGTGTGCGTGTGTGTATGTGTGTGTGCATATCTGTGATCATATATTTGTATATGAATATATAAGTGTAGGTATATATATGTATGTGCGTGTGTGTGACTGCAAGCATGTATGTATGTATGAATATATGTATTTGTCTATATCTTATTGAAATTACAATATGCAAATCACACACATATGGCGGCGAGGAATTTTAACATTGGTGTTGTGGCTGGCAACTATATCCTTAGTGTTTTTTTAATTACTAACTCTATGAACATGTAACCTTTAGACTCAAACCAAAATTTAAGCATAGAACAATCGATTTCCCAAATTGGTTGGGTAAAATGCACATGCAATACCAAAAAGCAGTTGGAGTGTATTACTATTCTTGAAAAAACTAGATTTTTTTGGCTTTCATCTATATACTCATCTACTTACCTATCTTCTTGGCTTCACTCTTTTTTGCATGCCTATTGCCCACTAGCTTCCATACATCTTTATTTCTCCTTTCTTTGCTACATTTCTTTGAGTTATTAGCTTTCTATCTTCTATGTACTTCTCACCACATTCCCTCTTTCTTCGTCCTCTCCTTACCTTTTGTTCTCCCTCATCACTGAAATCCCACCGCTGCCACCATTTGTATACATTACATCGCGCACTTAACCCCTCGCCAGCTGAAACAGGTGCTTATTCCCAGCTGGATTCGTGTGCCAGGGGATTCTTGATGCCATCAAGAAAACGGCACATGTTCGAAGAGAACAGCTGTGGCTTCTTCTTCAAGATTCTGTGACTGAATTTGCTATGAGAGATATCGGTCCTCGCAAGATTGCATTTGACTTCGTCATGAAGAAGTGCCCTGTAAGTAGTTTTAAGATTAACTTTATATGGGAGTTATATACAGGGTGTATGTCTGCATGCATATACACACATATGTGTGTATGAATATGTATGTATGTATATATATATACATATATACATATATGTATATATATACATATATATGTATATATATGTACATATACATATATATACATATACATATATATACATATACATGTATATATGTGTGTATATATATATATTTATATGTATATGTACAGTATATATATATATATATATATGTATATACATATATATATACATACACACATAGATGCATAGGTGTGTGTGTATATATATATATACATATACTGTACATACATATATATATATATATATATATGCATACATGTATGTCTGTGTCTGTATGTGTATGTCTGTGTGTCTGTGTGTGCATGTTTGTGCGCGTATATGTATATATACATGGATATGTCCCATAAGCCCCTGTCCTTTTCTATATATTACAACCTTCTGCAATAAGAAAGAACTATACAATACTTAAAATACAGTTGAACGTACATTTCCTCACCTTCCTCAAAATCCTATACTCATTTATGATTTGTTGGCAATTTTTGTATTCGTCGACTTCTAGTTAAATATTAATCTAGGTAGTACACAATGTAGAGTACCCGATGTACACAGTAGTACGTATCAAGGTATCATACTAAATTCTGTTATAGTATGAAATGATAGTAACGCTTAGCCTCTAGATAAAATTGATTAGTCAGCCTTTAAAGTGAGATCACACACACATTTATATAAATAAATAAATATATATATATATATATATATATATATATATATATATATATATATATATGTATATATATATATAAATATATATATATATATATATATATATATATATATATATGTATATATATATATATATATATATATATATATATATATGTATATATATGCATATATATATATATATATATATATATATATATATATATATATATATATATATATATATATATATTTCATATGTATTTATATATTTTTTAATATACAGATATGTATTATATATATAGATATTCATATATATACATATATATATACATAAATATATATAGATATTTTTTAATATATAGATAAATGTATTATATACTATATATATATATATACACATAAACACGCCACATACATAACCACTTACATTTATGTTTATAAGAAAACTTAGAAACCCACAGGGGTAAAGGAAATGCGTTTACCACAAAAATAGAAATATCGGCTGGCAAAGTGATTCCCTAACTTTTCTGGCAATACCCCCCCCCCCCCCCCCCCCCACCCCCTTCAATCAATCCTTTGTGCCTCCCCCCCCCCTCACCCATCTCCCCATTCTGAAAAGTGAAAAACTTTTCAGTAGCACCAAATGCAGATCCAGAAATAAAATGACATATTTGTGGCAACACTACATTTTCCAGTTTGGCTATGTATGTTGTTAGGCTATCAGTTCTAGTCATTGAGTTATCTTATACTTTGCAGTCGCTATTTCATGTCAAGTTGTATTATACGTAAAAGAGTTGTATGAAAAGTACTTGAATAAAGCAAGACAGTATACAAGAAGTAATAGAGAAATATAGTATACAGCATATACATAATATCAACATGATTGTGTTTTAAAATGTGACCAAGCAATCTTTCCGCAAATATTATACAGATAATTCAAACTGGAAAAAAATGAATCATGAGTAAGAAAAAATATTTAATAGCAACGTCGAGCAAATAAATAAACGAACTCACTTTGGTGTCTTTGTCACTGAACAAAAAATAAGAGAATTGTTTGTGGCCGAGTTCTGTTGTTGTTAGTGTTATTTGCGGTTTTCTTGTTTCGCTAATGTTGTTGTCTTTGTTGCTATTTTGCTGTTGATGTTGTTTTTGTTGTTGTTTGGCTGACGCTGAATCTTTGTTGCTGATATTGATTTGTCATTGATGTTCTTTTATACTTCATGTTAGCACTGTCGTAGTTTTGAAAAATCAATGCCAATTAGCGAACATGTATCTTCTCTTTCGTCCGTTTTTATTTCTCTTTTTGTTACTTTGCCATACCACATCCTCTAAATCACAACACACCACATTCTTCTCATCACAACATACCACTCACTTCTAATCATCACAACATACCACACACATCTAATCATCACAACAAACCACTCACATCTAATCATCACAACAAACCACTCACATCTAATCATCACAACAAAACACTCACATCTAATCCTCACAACAAACCACTCACTTCTAATCATCACAACAAACCACTCACATCTAATCCTCACAACAAACCACTCACTTCTAATCATCACAACAAACCACTCACATCTAATCATCACAACAAACCACTCACATCTAATCATCACAACATACCACACACATCTAATCATCACAACAAACCACTCACATCTAATCCTCACAACAAAACACTCACATCTAATCCTCACAACAAAACACTCACATCTAATCCTCACAACAAACCACTCACTTCTAATCATCACAACAAAACACTCACATCTAATCCTCACAACAAAACACTCACATCTAATCCTCACAACAAAACACTCACATCTAATCCTCACAACAAACCACTCACTTCTAATCCTCACAACAAACCACTCACATCTAATCATCACAACAAACCACACACATCTAATCATCACAACAAACCACACACTTCTAATCATCACAACATACCACTCACCTCTAATCATCACAACAAACCACGCACTTCTAATCATCACAACAAACCACTCACATCTAATCATCACAACAAACCACACACATCTAATCATCACAACAAACCACACACCTCTAATCATCACAACAAACCACTCACTTCTAACCATCACACATTCTCCAAACCACCAAACACTCTTCTTATCCGCACAACAACCTGTTCGAACAACACGAACCACTACGAACCAGTCGGGAAGAAAAAAGAAAAACGAACCCCAAGATCCGAACCACAAGTTCGAACCATGTACTTCGCCACCCTCTCCCTCTCCCCCCCCCCCCCTTTGTCGATCACCATTTTTCGAACAAAGCGTTGACGCACCCTAGTATTGTGATGCATTGAGTGCTAACACCTCCTGACATTTTCGATAGCGCTTGTAAAATGTATATGTGAAGCTAGTATGGCTGTTGGTCTTAATATGCAAAGAGAGAGGGGGAGAGACGGAAAGAGAGAGAGAGAGAAAGTGTGCGTGCGTGTGAGCGAAGAGGAGGGAGAGGGAAGAACGAAGGGAGGGAGGGAGGGAGAGGATGGTGGGGATGAAGGGAAGGAGAGAAAGAGGGAGAGGGGGGAAGGGGAGAGCGAGAAAAAAAGAAAGAACAGAGAAAGATAAGAAAGATAAAAAGACACAGAAACGCGAGTAAATAGCCATTCTACACACTTGGCAAAAAAAAAAAAAAAAAAAAAATGCACTAGACATTTAGCAATTACCTATTACCGGGAGCTCACTTGGGTGTTTCGAAACAAAGGAGATTTGTCTCGAAGACTTCCGGATTCGAGCACACACACAAATTCATCTCATTTCTCACGACATCTCTTGATTGTGTTGAGATCTACCGACTTTTTTTTTCATTAGTTAATTTTGTATTGTATCGATTTATTTGTTGACTCAAAGTTGTCATCTCTTGGTGTGTTTTTTTTCTATTACATGCTTTATACACTAGGGTATTATTATAATCTATATATTTTCCTATTTTACCTTTACGTCTATGATTTTTTTTTTCCAAATAGCTTTTATCTTTGGCTTTCTTGTCTTATCTTCTTTCTCCTTTGTTTCTTTTCTTTTCTTTGCATTTTTTCTTCTGCCCTTTTTTGTGTTATTTCTTTTATGTCTATCCTTTCAATCTGATCACTGTAATAAGCAGACCCAAAGCTTGAAGAGGATATCAAGACGAAAATGTGTTTCATCTTTCCTTATTTATTTTCTTCTAGTGTCTCTTTCTTCATCTTCTTCCGTTTCATTTTCTCTCCTTGTCTTCTTATTTTTCCTTGTCTTATTCTGCTTATCTCTGCATCTTATTTTTCATTTTTCTTTATTTCCTTCCTTTTTCTTCTTCTACGTCTGATTTTCCTTCTTTTCCTTCTTTCTCCTTCACCTCCACCATCTTTCTCTTTCTTCTCTTTCACCCCTATCTTTTCCCCCACCTTCTCCTACTTCTTCACTCTCACCATATCATTTCCCTCTTCTCCTTCTCCTTCTTCTCATTTCACATATATCACAGAAAAGATCAGGCAAATCCGTGATCCAGATATAGTGAAATCGGATAATCTTAACTAGCCGATAATCGTAAGACTGCAAATGATATGTCTCATGTGATAGCAAGTTTGCAGAAGTCGATTCCCAGAATGCCAATGAACTGCAACTTAAGAGGGAGAACTCTTGCAATTTGTTGTGGCGAATTAAGTGTGTTTTTGTGCGAAACGACTAGGCAAACTGTTTTGAAAATATTTGCATTTTTTGGTCACCTAGGAGCTATAGAAACTTTTTTTTTCTTTGTTTTTTTCCGTTTGTTTATTTTGTATTTACACAAGAGTACGTATTGATGGATAAAGAGCATTGCTATAAGAATTTATATATAAAAAATATATATACTAGTGATGTTTGTTTTATAGCTGCAGTTTATTTGTTTATTGGAAATATACTTATATGGCTTATATAAGTATGTTTCTTCTTCTACGATTTACTTTATTTTGTACTAACTGTTCTTTTAGATTATCTGAATATATATATTTTTTTAGTATTTTCTCTACTTTGTTATGTATTAATCGTTTCTGTAAGCTTCTCTGACAATTTTCTTTTGGTTTTACATAAATCATTTTATCACCTTATCTGACTATGATTCATATCTACTATTTTCTGAACGTTGCAGCAATATTGCCATAATACAAAGAATTACATAAACAAAACCATCATTCTAGGAAAACCCTATCATCTAATGTCGTTATCAACATTGCACGTTGAGCCATCGACCTGGCCTCTCGCACCGGTAAAAGGTAAAGCAATCTGGAAGAACAAATCCACCTTCATTAGCTGCAAGCTGCTTAATCTTTTCTCTGCATCCCCCCCCCCCCCGGGGTGAAGGCAATGGCTCTCATGGAAATAAAGCCCCTGAGGTCAGATAGTCTTGCCTTAACAAATGGTCTCTCAGGAAGGACAAACCTGCATCTCTAATTCCTGTTGAAGTTCCAGCGGATAGCCTATCACATGGAAACACCTAGAACAGTTTAGATAGTGACTGTAGTTTGGCAGTTAAGTAACAATGATGTCTCGTTTGTCAGGGTAACTTGGCTTAATGATTATAAGAACATACGAGACAATCTAGATAAACGAAGTATAACTCTCAAAAGTATAACAGTGCA
>BOPN01000827.1:258000-268000 GCA_017312705.2 Penaeus japonicus | reverse complement strand
CATAAACATGCAACAATAAATTATAAAACCAAATGAGATGGAGGTTCGATGCGACATTCCTTGACCCTTAGATTAAAAGATAATAAGAAAACCTCCTACAATTAAAAAAAAATAATAATAATTATGATAATAAAACCCAAAACAGGTTGCAGTTTGTCATCAAAGTTAAAGTAATAAAGGCGGTTAGGAAACGTTAATGGTGGTCGGGTGAGTCCGCCAAGTGTCAAAGTATTCTCATTAATATCCTCTTCTCGCTCTATAGCCTTAACCATCGCCTTCACACGAGGGCGGGAGTATTTACAAACTACTAAATGGTACCATTAGGATGATCTCATTAATGTTTGGTACTATTTCGCTCATCGGTTAGGGTTGGGCACAGGGCTCGCTCGCTTGTTTTTGTTTTTTTCTTTGATTTGCATCTACTATATCAGTCTTTCGCGTTCTCTCTCTTTATGTATATATATATGTATATGTATATATATGTATATATATATACATATATATGTATATGTATATATATATATATATATATGTATATATATATATATATATATATATATATATATATATATATATATATATATATATGTATATATATGTATATATATATATATATATATATATATATATATATATATATATATTAGTGTATATATGAACATATTTAGAGATAGATACAGATATAGGTATATGTGTGCATATATATATGTATATATATATATATATATATATATATATATATGTATATTATATATATATATATATGTGTGTGTGTGATATACCATTTCTCGTTCTCGTTCTCTCTCTCTCTCTCTCTCTCTCTCTCTCTCTCTCTCTATTTCTCTCTCTATCTCTTTCTCTCTTTCTTTCTTTTTCTTTATGCCTTCCTCTCTATCTTTCCGTTTCCTCTCTCTCTCTCTCTCTCTCTCTTTCTCTCTCTCTCTCTCTCTACCTGCACATATACCATTCATGCATATTTTAATATTTTCCTCTCTCTTCTTACATGACCGCGAATAGATATATTACCTAAGTCCTAATATAGCGATTATGTTAATATGACTTGCTGAAAAAAAAACTCGCATTACTGTTGTGTCAATTTAGCAGACTGAGTTTAATACAACTTCCGACATAATTTGAAAAGAAAATACAGCACGTTTACGCGTTAGTGCACTGCTGTTTATGAACCGTTCCTTTTCTGCATCGGGAGTTACAGGTCATAACAGCATCTGTATCTCTGTGAGCTTCATTGGCCAGAAGCGTTTGTACTTTTGTGAGAGCCCATGAAAATACTTGTAAAATTGAATATAAAAGTGTTGATGGCAGTACGTTTCGCTGTCACCGATTTCCCATTTTCTGTGCGAAAGTCGAGCGGTCATTTTTAGGGTAAACTTAATTATTTTTCCCCCGCGCACCTTCACTCTTCTATTATCTTTTAGCATCCACTAGCAACACGGAAGAAACCATATAGATTACCTCCAGCTAATTGTGTTTCAGAGAAAATGTGTGCGCGGTATTGTAAATTTAAATTACATCAGACTGAAATGCAAAAACTGGCTCTTTCCGCCCTGTTCAGAGAATGTATTTACATTTTCAAAAGAACTTTAGTCACGCTTTCTCATTATAGGCTAGACACAATGTCCTCTCAGGAAAGACTGCTTAGCCGGCAGTTTAGCTTAAATTAGGTAATCAAGTTAAACGCTAATTAACTGAATCTTGTCAACATGTGTAAACTGACAAAAGTCATTTTGTATCTCTCTCTCTCTCTCTCTCTCTCTCTGTCTCTCTCTCTCTATGTCTCTCTCTCTCTCTCTCTCTCTCTCTCTCTCTCTCTCTCTCTCTCTCTCTCTCTCTCTCTCTCTCTCTCTCTCTCTCTCTCTCTCTCTCTCTCTCTCTCTCTCTCTCTCTCTCTCTCTCTCTGTCTGTGTCTGTCTCTGTCTCTCTCTCTTTGTCTCTCTCTCTCTCTCTCTCTCTCTCTCTCTCTCTCTCTCTCTCTCTCTCTCTCTCTCTCTCTCTCTCTCTCTCTCTCTCTCTCTCTCTCTCTCTCTCTCTCTCTCTCTCTCTCTCTCTCTTTCTGTCTCTTTCTCTCTCTTTTTTTCTCTCTTTCTCCTTTCTCCCTTCCACCTTTATTGATGATTTTTCCCTATCCCTCTCCCCTTTACTCACGATTTTTCCCCCTCCCTTTCTCATGTACTGACGATTTTTCCCTCTTTCTTCTCCTTTACTGACGATTTTCCCTCTCCCCTTCCCCTTCACTGACGATTTTTCCCTCTCCCTTTCCCCTTTACTGACGGTTTTTCCCTCTCCCTTTTTCCCCTTTACTCACGATTTTTCTCTCTCCCTTTCCTCTTTACTCACGATTCTTCCCTTTCCCTTTCCCCTTTACTCACGATTCTTCTCTCTCCCTTTCCCCTTTACTCACGATTCTTCCCTCTCCCTTTCCCTTTTACTCACGATTCTTCCCTCTCCCTTTCCCCTTTACTCACAATTGCCCTCTCCCTTTCCCCTTTACTCACGATTCTTCTCTCTCCCTTTCCCCTTTTTACGATTCTTCCCTCTCCCTTTTCCCTTTTATCGATTCTTCCCTCTCCCTTTCCCCTTTACTCACGATTCTTCCCTCTCCCTTTCCCCTTTACTCACGATTCTTCCCTCTCCCTTTCCCCTTTACTCACGATTCTTCCCTCTCCCTTTCCCCTTTACTCACGATTCTTCCCTCTCCCTTTCCCCTTTACTCTGCGATTTTCCTCTCCCTTTTCCCTTTACTCACGATTCTTCCCTCTCCCTTTCCCCTTTACTCACGATTCTTCCCTCTCCCTTTCCCCTTTACTCACGATTCTTCCCTCTCCCTTTCCCCTTTACTCACGATTCTTCCCTCTCCCTTTCCCCTTTACTCACGATTCTTCCCTCTCCCTTTCCCCTTTACTCACGATTCTTCCCTCTCCCTTTCCCAATTTACTGACAGTTTTTCCCTCTCCCTTCCTCCTTTACTGACAATTTTTCCCTCTCCCTTTCCCCTTTACTCACGATTTTTCCCCCTCCCTTTCCCCTTTACTCACGATTCTTCCCTCTCCCTTTCCCCTTTACTCACGATTCTTCCCTCTCCCTTTCCCCTTTACTCACGATTCTTCCCTCTCCCTTTCCCCTTTACTCACGATTCTTCCCTCTCCCTTTCCCCTTTACTCACGATTTTCCCCTCTCCCTTTCCTTACCTCCGATTCTTCCCTCTCCCTTTCCCTTTACTCCCACGATTCTTCCCTCTCCCTTTCCCCGCTTCTCCCGATTCTTCCCTCTCCCTTTCCCGCGCCACGATTTTCCCTCTCCCTTTCCCCCTTCCTCTGCACGATTCTTCCCTCTCCCTTTCCCCTTTACTCACGATTCTTCCCTCTCCCTTTCCCCTTTACTCACGATTTTCCCCTCTCCCTTTCCCCTTTACTCACGATTCTTCCCTCTCCCTTTCCCCTTTACTCACGATTCTTCCCTCTCCCTTTCCCCTTTACTCACGATTTTTCCCTCTCCCTTTCCCCTTTACTCACGATTCTTCCCTCTCCCTTTCCCCTTTACTGACGATTTTTCCCTCTCCCTTTCCCCTTTACTCACGATTCTTCCCTCTCCCTTTCCCCTTTACTCACGATTCTTCCCTCTCCCTTTCCCCTTTACTCACGATTCTTCCCTCTCCCTTTCCCCTTTACTCACGATTCTTCCCTCTCCCTTTCCCCTTTACTCACGATTCTTCCCTCTCCCTTTCCCCTTTACTCACGATTCTTCCCTCTCCCTTTCCCCTTTATGGACGATTTTTCCCTCTCCCTTTCCCCTTTACTGACGATTCTTCCCTCTCCCTTTACCCTTTACTCACGATTCTTCCCTCTCCCTTTCCCCTTTACTGACGATTTTTCCCTCTCCCTTTCCCCTTTACTCACGATTCTTCCCTCTCCCTTTCCCCTTTACTCACGATTCTTCCCTCTCCCTTTCCCCTTTACTCACGATTTTTCCCTCTCCCTTTCCCCTTTACTGACGATTTTTCCCTCTCCCTTTCCCCTTTACTCACGATTCTTCCCTCTCCCTTTCCCCTTTACTCACGATTCTTCCCTCTCCCTTTCCCCTTTACTCACGATTTTTCCCTCTCCCTTTCCCCTTTACTCACGATTCTTCCCTCTCCCTTTCCCCTTTACTGACAATTCTTCCCTCTCCCTTTCCCCTTTATGGACGATTTTTCCCTCTCCCTTTCCCCTTTACTGACGATTCTTCCCTCTCCCTTTCCCCTTTACTGACGATTTTTCCCTCTCCCTTTCCCCTTTACTCACGATTCTTCCCTCTCCCTTTCCCCTTTACTGACGATTTTTCCCTCTCCCTTTCCCCTTTACTCACGATTTTTCCCTCTCCCTTTCCCCTTTACTCACGATTTTCCCTCTCCCTTTTGCTTACTCACGATTTTTCCCTCTCCCTTTTCCCTTTACTCACGATTCTTCCCTCTCCCCTTTACTCACGATTCTTCCCTCTCCCTTTCCCTTACTGACGATTTTCCCTCTCCTTTCCCCTTTACTCCCGATTTTCCCTCTCCCTTTCCCCTTTACTCACGATTCTTCCCTCTCCCTTTCCCCTTTACTCACGATTCTTCCCTCTCCCTTTCCCCTTTACTCACGATTCTTCCCTCTCCCTTTCCCCTTTACTCACGATTTTCCCCTCTCCCTTTCCCCTTTACTCACGATTTTTCCCTCTCCCTTTCCCCTTTACTCACGATTTTTCCCTCTCCCTTTCCCCTTTACTCACGATTTTCCCCTCTCCCTTTCCCCTTTACTCACGATTTTTCCCTCTCCCTTTCCCCTTTACTCACGATTCTTCCCTCTCCCTTTCCCCTTTACTCACGATTCTTCCCTCTCCCTTTCCCCTTTACTCACGATTCTTCCCTCTCCCTTTCCCCTTTACTCACGATTCTTCCCTCTCCCTTTCCCCTTTACTCACGATTCTTCCCTCTCCCTTTCCCCTTTACTCACGATTCTTCCTCTCTTTCACCCTTTACTCACGATTCTTCCCTCTCCCTTCCCCCTTTACTCACGATTCTTCCCTCTCCCTTTCCCCTTTACTCACGATTCTTCCCTCTCCCTTTCCCCTTTACTCACGATTCTTCCCTCTCCTTTTCCCCTTTACTCACGATTTTTCCCTCTCCCTTTCCCCTTTACTCACGATTCTTCCCTCTCCCTTTCCCCTTTACTCACGATTTTTCCCTCTCCCTTTCCCCTTTACTCACGATTCTTCCCTCTCCCTTTCCCCTTTACTCACGATTCTTCCCTCTCCCTTTCCCCTTTACTCACGATTCTTCCCTCTCCCTTTCCCCTTTACTCACGATTCTTCCCTCTCCCTTTCCCCTTTACTCACGATTCTTCCCTCTCCCTTTCCCCTTTACTCACGATTCTTCCCTCTCCCTTTCCCCTTTACTCACGATTCTTCCCTCTCCCTTTCCCCTTTACTCACGATTCTTCCCTCTCCCTTTCCCCTTTACTCACGATTCTTCCCTCTCCCTTTCCCCTTTACTCACGATTCTTCCCTCTCCCTTTCCCCTTTACTCACGATTCTTCCCTCTCCCTTTCCCCTTTACTCACGATTCTTCCCTCTCCCTTTCCCCTTTACTCACGATTCTTCCCTCTCCCTTTCCCCTTTACTCACGATTCTTCCCTCTCCCTTTCCCCTTTACTCACGATTCTTCCCTCTCCCTTTCCCCTTTACTCACGATTCTTCCCTCTCCCTTTCCCCTTTACTCACGATTCTTCCCTCTCCCTTTCCCCTTTACTCACGATTCTTCCCTCTCCCTTTCCCCTTTACTCACGATTCTTCCCTCTCCCTTTCCCCTTTACTCACGATTCTTCCCTCTCCCTTTCCCCTTTACTCACGATTCTTCCCTCTCCCTTTCCCCTTTACTCACGATTCTTCCCTCTCCCTTTCCCCTTTACTCACGATTCTTCCCTCTCCCTTTCCCCTTTACTCACGATTCTTCCCTCTCCCTTTCCCCTTTACTCACGATTCTTCCCTCTCCCTTTCCCCTTTACTCACGATTCTTCCCTCTCCCTTTCCCCTTTACTCACGATTCTTCCCTCTCCCTTTCCCCTTTACTCACGATTCTTCCCTCTCCCTTTCCCCTTTACTCACGATTCTTCCCTCTCCCTTTCCCCTTTACTCACGATTCTTCCCTCTCCCTTTCCCCTTTACTCACGATTCTTCCCTCTCCCTTTCCCCTTTACTCACGATTCTTCCCTCTCCCTTTCCCCTTTACTCACGATTCTTCCCTCTCCCTTTCCCCTTTACTCACGATTCTTCCCTCTCCCTTTCCCCTTTACTCACGATTCTTCCCTCTCCCTTTCCCCTTTACTCACGATTCTTCCCTCTCCCTTTCCCCTTTACTCACGATTCTTCCCTCTCCCTTTCCCCTTTACTCACGATTCTTCCCTCTCCCTTTCCCCTTTACTCACGATTCTTCCCTCTCCCTTTCCCCTTTACTGACGATTCTTCCCTCTCCCTTTCCCCTTTACTCACGATTTTTCCCTCTCCCTTTCCCACCCACCCCTATTACTGGCCGGATGGACGTGACATAGTTTAATCTCGAGTCCAATTTGTTTAATACAATTTCGGAAATCCTGTCGCGGAATTTTGAATACGTTATAGCACGATTACGTCACTCTTGATCCCTGTGGTGTAACCGACGTTGAGGGACGCTCGATCGTGTTGCATTTGTTTTGATAATATTTGTTGTTGTTGTTGTTCTTGTTTTGTGGATTATGGGCATTGTTGTTCTTGTTTTGTTTTTGTTTTGTTTTTTGTGTATGTAAGCTATGTTGATTGTTGTTTTGTTTGATTGTGTTTTTTTTTCTTTTTTTCTTTGTTTTACGGATTTACTTTGTTTATTTGTTGTTGTTTTTTATTATGGTTAGGCATATTTGTTTTGTATTTTTTTGTGAATTATGTCGACCGTTATATATGGTGTTATTGAATGATCAACACTATATTTACTTTTAATAATAAATTAGCATACATCTGTTTTTAATAACAATCATGGTAACAAGTTCATCGTAACTGATACAACGGAATAATTTTGATAGCAATAAGTAACGGGTTTTATATCAATGGTTTATTTTAATTATGTATTCATATGTTCAAAGTGATGGTATTAGTTGGGATATGTAGTAATATTGATATTAATGCGTTGCATATGTTCTGCTAATAGAAAGGATTATGTTGTTAATAATTGCAGTAATAATGAAAATAAGGAATTATGTTTTTTTCCTGCATGATATTATCCCTATTATCTTCCTTATTATCATTATAAGCACCATTATGATTAATAGCAGAATTATTTTTTTCAAGTATTATTATCATCATTGTTATTATTATCATTACCATTACAATTATTATTATTATTATTAACATTACCATTATTTTTATAATCATTTTTGTTATTTTTTTCATTATCGTTATTATTATCATTATTATTATTATCGTTGCTTTTACTATTATTGTCATATTCATCAGTATCATTATGATTGTTATTATCATTATTATCATTATCATTTTCGCTGTTTATGTTCATGCTGTAGTTTTGGTTATATCATTACTGTTGTTATAATTATCATTATTTTTGTCCGTTACTTAGACTACAATAATTAGTAAAATAGTAGTAATTGAGTCGAATAATTATTCTCGTATTTCTTGCGAACACAAAAATTGCCTTTAATCTTACATCATAAATACTTCTCCAAAACGACTCCTCAACATCATCCCTCACATTTATCTAAAAAAAAAAAAAAATCCAGAATCTAAATAAATAAATAAATATCGCCGTTAAAGTCACATCTCGTTGTATCTCGTTCCCAAAGTTCCTCGGGGAGCGAAGCAAGAACTATGAGTCTTGTTCCCAAAAGACTCTCGGAGTGTGTGCTCGTGTATCTTGTCTTCAAAGTTCGACAGTTTGGATACGTGACAGATTATCACATTAGAAAAAAGGGAAAAAAGAAGAAGAAAACAAGTAAAATGGGGAAAGGAAATGAAAGCGAGAAAAGAAATGTGAAAAGGGGAGATATAGATAATTGGTTGATAAAAGGATTAGTAGTAGATGAAAGGAAAAGGGAAAACTGTATAAACAATAAAAATAGAGAGGTAGAGAAAAAGAAAGAAAAAAAATGATTATGGAAAACGATATCAAAATTTGGTAAAAGGCACAAAAAAAGCTTTCTGTAAAGACACTGAAAGAAAAAAAATAAAGATAAGAAACCAAGAAAATAACGAAATAGAAAACGGAGTGTGGGTGAAAAAGGGGAAACTAAAATAAAGGAACAGAAAATGCAAAACAAAACACATAGAAAAATAAATGAATGAAAAAGGTACAAAGGATAGAAATGATATCTTAAAAATGAATACATCACTTCATCTCTAAAATTCTGCCAAGTGAAGATGTCAGTTGAGAAAGACAACTATATATTTACAGTCTCTCTTCCATCTTGTATTGTCAAGATGGACATAAAGCCAGACAACTATGAATGCGATGATATTTCTTGTTTTTCCATTTGTCGTTTAAGAAATATATATGTCTCGAAACGCTGTGTAACAGAAGCAGATAAAGAAATGTACATAATGAATGTCTATATATATATATATATATATATATATATATATATATATATATATATATATATATATATATATATATATATCTACCTTTACCTATTTATCCATCTCTCTCTCTCTCTCTCTCTCTCTCTTTCTCTCTCTCTCTGTATATATATATATATATATGTATATATATACATATATACATATATACATATACATATATATATGAATATCTATATATCAATATCTATGATCACAAGCTCTACAAAATCCACCCCACCATTCAAAAAATCCACTAATCACAACGAATAAAAAAAGAAAAAAAAAAAAAAAAACACCATACGAAACCGAAGAAAAACAAAACAAAACAAAAACAAAAAAGGCAACTCATCGCATCATAACAACCACCCTTCTTTTGTCCTCTTTGTCTCTGATCGTTCGCTTAATGACGCAATCACTCTGTCGGAATCAGTGACACGATAATGATCATCGTGCCGTCAATCAGGAAAGAATATCGCATTTGATGTCATAATTGCATGTTCACGAGACGTTTGAGAAAAATGCTTCGTTTAAGCCTTGTCCGAGGTAATTAGTGCGCTGAAGACGTTAATGAGGTATATCCTTGTTGTTGTTGTTGTTCTTTGTTGGTTGTTGTTGTTGGCATCGTCTGTTGTTGGTATTGGTGTCTTTTGTTGTTGTATATGTTTTGTGATTACAATTATTGCGTTTTTTTTTTGTTTTTGTTTTTTTATATATCAACATATTCATTTTCATGATCTTCATTTATCTGTGTCTCTTTGTCTCTCTCTCTGTCTGTCTGTCTCTGTCTCTGTCTCTGTCTCTGTCTCTGTCTCTGTCTCTCTCTCTCTCTCTCTTTCTCTCTCTCTCTCTCTCCCTATCTCCCTCTCCTGACGTAACTAAGTCGAGGCATCTGTCACGAAACCGCCAAACGTAAGCTTTAACAACACGAAAGTCCGTGACTGGTTCTCGTCTACCACAGTTCTCACTCCCTTAAAAATCTCTTTGATGAAAGATGGCGCTTAATTCCTTTTATTGCTAAATCTCATATCGAAATACTTTATTATGGCGTAATCTCTTGTTGATGGGCTATATGGCGGAAAGTCCTTGACCCTGCTCTCTCTAAACCCGGAATGAGACGCGATTCCATTCTTCTAAAAAAAAAAAGCTTGACTTCGCGAATTCATTATTTTTTTTCCTTCTTCTTCTTCACTGCAGGATCATGCTGCAGTAATTAATATATTTCGACGAATGAGAGAAGGTTAAAAAGAGTGGTATTGCGATAATTTAACCGCAGCGACGGGGGGAAAAATGAAAACTCTGTTATGCGAGACGTATTTAGTGCGGGATCGCTTCCACATATAATTGCTTTTCGTTTCTCATTTTTAGA
>BOPN01000827.1:243000-245500 GCA_017312705.2 Penaeus japonicus | reverse complement strand
AGAACAAAACATGAAAGAAAAAATAACAAGAAGCCAGAAAAAGTAACAGTGAGTAAATAAGTGCAGGCGAGAAAATAACCGTTATACAATATCCCTCGCTCCCTCCCCCACCCCTGCCCCTCTCTCCCTTGCTTTCAGCTCCCCTGCATCAGCAAACATAAGCTCGCGCAAACATCTCAAAAACCAATTTCCTCAACCTTAACTTAACATTCAGTGTCGAATTTCCTCCTCAAATTTCCCTCTTGCCGAGCTAGTGGTAGTCGAAGGCGGTTGATTTTGGCGCGCTTTTTGTGGCCTTTCTGCTTTTCCCGCCAAAAAAAATACGATGTTTCAATTTTGTTTATTTTCTCTCTTTCTTTTTTTTATGGGTGGGTGCTTTTATCAATTTGAATTCCATGCTTTGGAGATGGTTTGATATTATCATATGTATTTTTTTTTCTTCTATTGAAAACTTTATTGCCTCTTTTTCAGTTATTTTCTTCTATACTTGTATACATCCCGTCCTATCGAGTTGGTAAACATTGTTGATTTTATCCCTCTGGGAATTTAGTTTTTCTTTTATATTTGATCAATTTATTCGCATTTCAGTCCCTATGTGACCGTGTTTTAAGAAACGCAATTATATTTCCGTGTTCTGTTTTCATGGACAAATAAGTTTTGATTTTCATATCAGCCTACAAAAATATCCATCCCCAAATTCCAATATTATTGTCTATAGGAACGTTATGACTCTACAATTAGAACAAATAATCATTCGCCCCAAAAAATATAAATGTTTGGTAAGAGTAGAAGTAAAATGTGTCTTATATCTCATGTAAACCCGAGTTATTTCGCGAACGCTTTGCAATTTCCGGGAAATCTGATACGCGGGCAATCGCAGGAGAGGTAAATGATGTGAAATTATTTATTTCATGCCAGCCACCATAAAGTGAGGGTATTTTCCATTACCGAAGTTGATGTAAATCATGGTAATTGAGAATCCGAGGCTGGTATTTTTTAAATCTTGCTCGAAATGTATACCGTTTTTCTTCTCTGTGAATAACTGTTGTTATACTTACGTATGCTCACGCACACATACACACATGCATTAACACACACACAAACACACACGCACACACACACACACACACACGCACACTTACACACAAACACATCCAAACAAACATCCAAACAAACACACATTTACATACATCTCCCCAATCCTAACTTCCTTCCTCAACCACCCCCTCCACCACCACTCCCACCACGCCGCCACACCCCAGCCCACCAGACCCCCCACCCCCACCTGACCCCCACCCCCACCTGACCCCCACTCCCACCCCAGCCCCACCCTCCTCGGAAGCTCACCCGTAAAAACGAGACAACAGCCATTTCACCGCCGTCAGTTTTAAGCCTAAGTGACGTGTTCTCGGCCTCGTAACCCCGGGTCACACACGCACAGTACACAGCATAATTCTCCCAAGTTCTAACATAAACACGAAACTGACAGAAACAAGGGAAGTGAGGGAGCGTAATGGCGAACTTGCTTACGGTTGGGAGAGTGTCACGTGATCTTTTTTTTTCTTGTTTTTTTTTGGGGGGTGGGGGCGTTTTTGTGTTTATTTGTTTATTTTGCTCGTTGAGTTGAGTTGTAGGTTTTGCTGATTCTGTGATTTTTTCGATGTATTGATATGATAATGATAATATTGATAATGCTTTCTATTTCTCTTTCTCCAACCTTACCCTCACCCATCACCCCTACTCCCATCCCCATCCTTCCCTCCCCCACACCCCCCACCCCACCTCACCCCTCTCTCACCCTCCCCACCCCCTCTCACCCACACCCACACCCCCAACCCCCCACCCTCCCCCTCCCTCCAAAAAAAACAACAACAGAACTTCACCCTCAGCAACGCCTACGTCGAGAACGACCTCCTCTACAAAGTCATGCGCATGGAGAACCTCACCCACCTGAGAATCACGAACTGCGAAGGCCTCACCCTCGACTTCAACGAAGGAGTGTTACCTGTGCTCACGGTCAAGGGTCACCAGCTGCACTCGCTTCTCCTGGTCAACTTCACCATGGTCGATCTGGCTGGTGGGTTGGGGTTTGGGGTTTTGGGGGTTTTGGGTTTTGGATTTTGGGTTTTTTGGTGGTGGTGGTTGGTGTTTGTTGTTGTTGTTGTTGTTATTGTTGTTGTTAGTATTTTTATTTTTGTTATTATTACTAGAGAGGGAAAGAGAGAATGAGAGAGTGAGTGAGGGAGGGAGAGAGAGAGAGAGAGAGAGAGAGGAGAGAGAGAGAAAGAAACAGAGAGAGAAAAAAAAAAGAAAAAAAAAGTGAACAAATAAAGCAAAGAAACAAAAGATCCCCCAACCCCATTTCTATCACTATCTTCAACTTTTTCAACTTTTCTTCAAACCCATTTTTTTCCGGAGATCAAACTCAGATGAATCTCCCTTCAGTTCCAAAAAAAGAAAGAAAAATCCAGATTTTTAGATTTTTCGTCCAGATTTCTAT